>JAQMWT010000141.1:0-81022 GCA_029834535.1 Chrysophaeum taylorii
TGGGGTTTACCAGGATTGTCTGTAAAACGCGCACACTGATTGACGGTCCAAGTGATATCAGGGCGAGTCACAACAGAAATAATCAAGACACAACCGACAATACGACGAAATGGGATGCGTGCCATGAAGACGTGATCGGGGGAGCCAGGTGCAGGAAAATCAGCCGCAGAAAGATGAAGACCTTTGGGAGCGGGAGTCAATTCTGGTTTACTGTGGATAAAGCGATGTTCGGTGAGTATTTCGCGCAGAGCATGGGATTGGTCGATAGCGAGCGTGCGACGTGCGCGATCACGCGTAATGCGGAGACCAACGTAAGTGTGAAGATCGAGTTCATCGACATCAGTGAAGGCTTTGAAACGTAGAAAGAAGGCTTGGTAATGGCCAAGGCAATGACGAGGGTGCGCCACAAGAAGATCATCAACGACAAGAACAAGACGCAGAACGACAGTGGAATTAAGCAACAGCTTGTAACTGCAAGTGTCACCAGATCCGCGGACGAAGCCACAATCGTTGACAAGGAAGCGTTCCAAATAAAGCCACCAATTGCGACAAGCTTGTTTGCAACCATACCAAGAGCGACGGAGTTTGTAAACGATTTTGGAGCCATCTGTGGGTTGGCGAGGAGCATAGCCTTCGGGGGGCCAGACATAGATGTCTTCGTCAATGGGAGCTTGGATAAAAGCGGAGCTGACATCCAACTTGTGCAAATCCCAGTCATGAACAGCAACGAAGGTGAGAAAGAACCGAATGGTGACAATGTTGGCGACCGGAGAATACGTATCGTGATAATCAATGCCGTGAACCTGGGTGTAACCGCGGACAACAAGGCGAGCCTTGTACGATTTGAAGCGGCCAGATTCATACTTCTTGCGGAGGACCCACTTTAAAGTGCAGATGTTGCCAGAAAAAGTAGAAGGAACGCGAACGACATCCCAGCAACCGAGCTGACCGAGGGAATGATATTCTTTGGCGATGGCTTGTAACCAGCCAGGGCGTTCAGGATTTGTATGAGCTAAAGCTTCGCGTAAATGAGTGGAAGTGATAGCGCCGTCATCAATGTAAGAATATTGAGATGCTTCTTCGGAAGCAGAGTAATAAGCGTGGACTAATTGGGGTTCAACAAGGGTATGAGCTAGACAAAGGGGAAGGAACACATAATGAACTAACAAACGAAAGCTAGAATAAGTAACATACAGGGAGTGACAGTGACAGGAGGAAACAGAATCGACATTGCGTTGTGGACAAACGCTAGAATGTGAGTTCATGGTTTCGCGAGTAGGTTCTGTTTCAGCGTAATAGGCGCTTTGGTCGACTTTGCGCGGTCGGCTCCGTTTGGCTCGACGTGATGGTGCACTTTTCGTATTGTTCGCTGATGGTTGTGGTATTGTTTCTGGGGTGATCAGTCCCGATAAGGCCGGCTCCTGAGCATCAAAAACAGGAGACAAGGGAGCAACAGCGGAAGACAAACGAGGGTCATAATAGAACAAATCGGGGAAACGAGAATCCACAAGAGGAGGAGGAAGGGGTTGGGAGGACAGGGACTTACGCATAGCAAAATTCTCGTCGAAAACGACATCGATTGAAGTGTGTATGACGGGACCGGTGGCGCGTTGAAGAAGGACACGGTAACCAGGTCCAGCAGAGGGATACCCAATGAAGATGTCAGTAATAGCTTTGGTAGGCCATTTGTCGCCAGTGAGAATAGCAGCAGGGCAGCCCCAAACACGAAGAAAATCGACGCGGGGCAAGGTTTCGTGAAGCATTTCATATGGCGTCAGGTAACCAGGGTTGGAGGCGTTTGGCATTCGCTCGGAGATGAAGTCAGCCGTTTCCATGGCCCAACGCCAAAAATCAGGTGGACGGTGCGCATGCACCAAAAGAGTTCGAGTAATATCAGCAGTTGCACGATGGGAGCGTTCCACAACACCAGAAAAAGCGTCCGCCTGTGAATTTTTAGACTGGGCAGCAGGAGCCCGTTTGATGGCGATGTTGTTGCCCAGACAGAAGGTTTCGAATTGGCCCATTAGGGACTTGTCACGATCTGTGTAGATGAGGGCAATACGATAGCCAAAGGGTCGAACCACAGTACACAGAAAAAGTTCGAGTTGACGAGCGTTCGTGAGTGCATCGTGTCGAGGAGCAAAGTAACGTGTGCGGCGGCGCGTATGATCATCGACAAACGTAAGGATGGCACGGTCTTGGTAAATGAAAGAAGGGACACAGGTAAACATGAGATCAGCGTGGATAATAAGATAGGGCGCAACGGCACGTGGGCGGGACAAATTTTCGTTTTCAGGAAGAGAGCTGGGAGTGGATTCACGTGGTTTACGATGGCCAACATGCGCAGCATGCATTTTACCTAAAGCACAAGCAGGACAAAAAGAAAGAGACGCGGAACTTGGGAAGAGCGGTGCACCAACAGCGAGAGAAGACAAACGGCGGATATATGCGGGACTATAATGACCAAGACGAGCATGCCAAATGTCGTAGGTGAGTTGGGTGCGTTGAGACACAACGGGAAACGCACATGGGTCGTGTACGCGAGGGCAAGAAGGAAATGCTGCAAATGGGGAAACAAAGTCCGCGTAGGGCGCGGGGGTCGTATTGCCGATCCAACAGACGATCAAGAGGAGACCACAGCGACGAAGCAGAGGAATGACATGATGCGTCTGGCGGTGACGTAAGATTCGTTGAGGATGAGTAGGGCCAACATCCTGGATTGTATGACAATCGTAACCAACTTGCTCAAGGGCATGGTCAGAAAGAATCCGTTTGTCACCAAGGCCAGGAGAGATGAGTGTATGCGGGAATGCGATATGGATGCCATGAGGGGCGGAAAGAGTGGGTGCTGGAGAAGGAAGACCACGATTGTCAAGAGGACCAATGGAAGGGAACGTTAAGTGAGCAGTGCCAGAACCAGAAACAGAGCCAGTGCCGAGAGCAGAGTTGATTGAGTGCTGTTGAGTGTTGTCAAGGTCAGTAAAGCCAGCAGGGGAATTGAAGAGATTGACGTTGGCACCTGTATCGTAGACAACGAGGCGAAGATTGTTGAAGTGAAGATATTCGCGCTCACGGGCGGTGAGCAGAGCGGTAAGGGAGTTGGTAGAAGATAAGACTTGGTGAATGGTGGGGGAGATGGAAAAAAAGATGGAAATTGAAAGACGGATAGGTGGGTGCAGGAAAAAATGGGTCAGGAGGGGAAGATATGGCGGTGGGAGGCGGGACAGAGGGTGCGGTGGAGGGTGGCAACGCAAGAAGCGGCGGAGAGGGTTGAGAGGGAGGCTAGAGTGGGATGGGGGCGGAGAGATAGTTTTGGTAGAATGGTGGATTTGGGCGAGGTGGGTATTGGGGACGTGGGCGAGGTGGGTATGGGGGACGAGAAAGAGGGCGGGTTGCGGCTTGGGAGAGTAAGTAGCGTTGGCGCTTGCGACAATCTTTCTTGTGATGACCAGGAATGCCACAAAAGTGACAAAGGTCAGTAGGGCGTGGGCGCTTGGGATTAGGAGAGCCACGGTAAAATGGAGGCTGAGGCCTGGAACGGAAAGGTGGGCGAGGGCGGGAACGTGGATGGAAGCGCAAAGCATGGAGACGATGAAAGCATTTAGCAGTAGGATGGTTGCTGCGACCACAAAAGTCACAACGATCGCGACGGCGGGGATCCGCACGTAGAGCAACGTTGACAAGCGAAGACTTGGATTGGAGATAATCGAAAACTTTGCTGTTGAGGCGATCAACGAAACCATCATATGTGCGCAGTTTAGGGTCAAGCGCAATGAGATCCTTAGACAAGATGGAGTCTGGAATTATAGTTTGAAGCAACTGCAATGCAAGAGCGCCAGAGAAATCTTGATGATGCCGAGCAACTTGAACTCCGGTGATGAACTTGTTAAGAAAGGACTCAAGATCACCGATATTATTGCACGCCAGTGAATGCAGTGAAGCAATTGCAGACTGAGCTACGCGATCCCCATGGCCCATGTTGCTGCTTGACGCCAAATTCTTCTTCAGAGCAACCAGAGGTTGAGATGCTAGTCCAAGTTTCGTTGGTCAAGATAATGCGATCGCCGGTGGAAATGATCATGTTTTCAAGACGACGTGTCCATTGGTGGAAAAGATGTCGCTCACCACTGAGGGCATCAAGTTTTTGCGAAAGCTTAATGTCCTTGATTTCGATCGAGGACAAGTTAGACGACAACGAACCGAACACGTAGCAATGAACTGAAGCCGAGAAGAAGTCGCCACGAAGCAAGCTCAGGTCGTCGTCAACGAGCACCTGCCTACCATGTGACAACAGGAATGGGGCGTTACTCTAGCGATAAGGGAATGACGTAGGGATACTGGATACGTGGTGCAGGGGTAAGTGTCATAGCTTCCTCGCAGTTCTCGGAATTCTTGGAAGTCGTTCTTGGTAACAACAGCTGGTACCAGGAAATAATTCAAATTGCCAACGGCTAGCATCACGTGCACGGACGAAAAAAAAAAGGAAAAAGAATCCCGAAAGCGATTGCGGTGTAGGCGCGCAAAATTATCCCGGAGTTTGACATATTAAGTTTCGTATTCGTACTGACAATTAGGTCGATTTCGGCGTCCGTTTAGAGTACTTCTCAGTATATGAAGACATCAGGCACGAATCAATGGCCTCTTTGCCTATTGATTATTTATGTATTTGGTATCCATTCCCAGAAAATGAGTTGCATGGTTGTGAGTCGGGCGATGATGCTGGCGTGGGTGGTCGTCGCCGAGGCGCGAATCGTGAACATCGTTGCACACCACAAGAGCGGTACGTTAGCTTCCCTCCAGGTGCTTCGCTCTCTATGTTGCGAAGAAGGCTCGAATGCAGAATTTTGGAAACGTTGGTTTATTGAATTTAACAATGGGTGTCGCGAGGAGTGCGAAGAAAACGGCGTGTACCTGAACGTGAACGGGGCCTCCCAGGCAACGCGGACGGGGTCGAACGACACGGTCGTTCACTTCATTCGGAACCCCGAAGATATGCTTATCAGCAGCTACTTTTACCATCAAGCATGTTCGGAACCTTGGACGTACGATTGGGAAACGGATGTCAAGCCCTGGCGCTACCCATCGGCCGTCGAGCACGCGGCGTTTAAGGAAGCGGGGTACGGGAATACGAGCTACTGCGACTTTTTGCAGAAGGCGCCGTCGATTCTCGGGCTCGCGGCCGAGGCCGTGCGCACGCTCTACGCTACCGACGGCATCGGAGGCATGATTCGCGATCACGTCGAGTTTCAGCGGTCGCTGGACCGCCGCAGAGTTGAGACGGTCTGTTTGCTGAGCATCGATCCCAATTGGAACCCGGACGACTCGGCGCGCGAGGCCGCGTGGAAGGCTATCGCAAATGCTGTCGAAGTTCCGCTCGACCGCATGCTCTCCATGCTCGCGGAGCCCGCCGAGGCTGCACAGCACTCGAGCGTCCTCTCCGCTCGCGCCAAAGGGAAGGAACCTGACGATGAACTCCGGGAATATGCTCGGGTTATTCTAAAGCAGCATTACAAGAACGACCGTGGCCTTTTGGACAACATCACCGATCTCTGCCCGAGCAGAACCACGCATGATCCTCATCACCACCGACGTCTGGCTTCCGGAAAGAGTGGCTTGACTCTCACGGCCTGGCCGATGGCCGACTGAATTCGTTTTGAAAAAATCCTCAGCTCAGCTGGGGAGAGAAAGGCTGCTCTGTTGTTGTTGTTGGCGGCACCTCATTAATAAGAGCGAGCCTGTCATCATCAATCATGATGTCGGCTTTTTACCACAACAAAACAGTCGGCTTTCATCAGAAATTTCACCCCTCGACAACAACAACAACAACAACACAGGCTCGACAACAACAACAACAACAACAACAACAACAAGAAGAAGAAGAACAACAACACAGGGTGCTTGCTTTGCTTGCTGCACACAATGAAATAAAATTCAATTCCACCCCCTGCCATTGACATTGTTGTAAAAACGAGGTGACGTCATATTGATTTGGAGTATGTTGTTTACTTTAAGCAGCAGCATCATCATCATCGCGGGGGGCTTCGCGCAGAACTTGAGCACCGACTGTTACGGGTTTCCGGCGCGGTCGTTTTCCCGTTCGAACTGCGTCAAGTGCCGGTACGGGTCGTCGCCGCACATTCCCGTTGAGGTCGGAAATCGCGTGCCCGAGTTCGCTCTGGACGGGACGTCGCTCGCGTCGTTGTTGGATAAGCCCGTGGTTTTGATATGGGGGATGTGGACGTGCCCCGCGTTCCAGGGGCTCGGGGGCTCGCCGCCTTTCGACCAGTGCTCGTACATGGACGAGTACGGTTTAGTCGACAAATACGTCGATCGAGCGAATTTTGTTCACTTGATGGGGCCCGAGCCGCACCCCGTGACCCCCGACGTGAACTTCGATTCGGGAAGAATGCTGATGAACTACTGGTCGACGGTGCCGCAGCCGCGGACCTGGGCGGATCGCGCGACGCTGGCGAGTCGCGTCGCGCCGATGCTGCACCCGAAGGCGCGCTTCCTCGTCGACACCCTCGGGGACAATCCCAAAGACCCCCGGAACTCGCCGGTCTGGTGCAGCTTGGGCCAGGGGGCGCGCACCGCTTTGTTGGTGGACACCCAAGGTTACCTCCGGTACGCCCAGGAGTGGTTCCACGCGGGCGACATGGCTGACCAGATCGACCAATTCTATCGTAGTAGTGAGCGGTGAGCGTCGTCGTCGTCGTCGTCGTCGTCGTCGTCAAAGTAAGAAGAATCAAGCAAGATGGGCGCCGAGGGTCTCGGGGAGGGCAAGGGATGCGAGGGCGCTGGCGAGAGCGGCGGCGGCGAGGACGAGGACGACGAACGGGAGGGGAAGGGTGGAGTCGACGACGTAGGAGGAGGCAAAGGCGGAGAGGCGGGAGACGGCGAGCGCGAAGGAATGGGCGGTGGAGCGGACGTCGGTCGGGAACAACTCGGGAACGTGGACCCAGGCGGCCGAGGAGGCCATCATCTGGGCGCCGAGGGCTAGATAGAGACAAGAGAACACAACCCAAGTGGTGTCGAGAAAAAATAAGATAGGGACGAGGGAGGAGGCGGCGACGACGTAGGGTATCGCCTGGGCTTTGACGCGGCCAAGACGATCAATAGAGAAGAGGAGCGCGGCCGCGCCGGCGATTTCCGACGTCGTAACCAGGAGAATGAACGGGTACCGGAACGCGCAGTCGGCACCCTGGCGATCGAAAAGCTTCGTCACCAAAAGCGATATGCCGTAAAAGTCGAGCCCGAATCCAATCCATACCACCCAAACCAGAAAAGTTTTTGTTCTCAAATCTTTCGCCCACAGTCGCGTCCACGACGCGGCGGCGGCTTTCGTCGGTACCTGCTTGAAGGCGTAGGTCGCGGTCGTCGAACCGTTGACCTTCGCAACCTTAGCCACCACACTCTGGGCCTCTGCCGTTTTCCCCCGCGACACCAACCACACCGGGGACTCGTCGAGAAAAAGCGTCGCGGCGAGAAACGCGAAGACGAAGGGCAGCGCGCAGGCGAGGACCAGCAGCCGCCAGTTTCGACCCGTCGCCCAGCTCGCCGCGGTCGCGTACATAGCACCTCCTGCCCACGCAAACTCGAGAAGTGTGAGGTTTTTCCCTCTCGAGTCGTTCGGCAGAAATTCTGCCGCGAGATCGAACGGCACGGCGAGCGCGCCGACTCCAACGCCAACGATGCCGCGCAGCACCACAAACACCGCGAAGCTCGGGGCTGCGGCGGTCGCGATCCCGGCAACCGCAACAACACCCGCGGCCGCGAGGCTCGCGGGTTTCCTGCCGAGAGCGTCGGCCGCGGGTCCAGCGACGGCCGAGCCCACCAGTTCCCCAGCAAACACGATCGAGACGATCGACGCCGCGCGCACCGGAGTCAAGTTCAGCGACGCGCCCACGCAGGAATACAGAAACGACAGCAGCGACACCTCCATCGAGTCCGCCATCCACAACGCTGCAGACAAAAACATCAATCGTTTCTGGTACCACCCGTACCCTATGCGCGATATCGCCTCCTCCACGTCGATGCTTCGCGACTCTTCCTGCGCGACGTGACCGTACGGGCCGTGGATTGGATTCATCGCAATCCCGTCCTCCCTTGCACACTCTGCGGCGGCGCCCGAGTCCTCCATCATCCCTTCGTATCATCCAACGGACGTTTAACGTCCCCTTTTTTTCGAGAGGGCCCGTCTTCTTCACCGCGCTCTGACGGGCGAACCACGTCTTCTTTCTTTCTTTCTTTCTTTCTTTCTTTCTTTCTTTCTTTCTTTCTTTCTTTCTTTCTTTCTTTCTTTCTTTCTTTCTTTCTTTCTTTCTTTCTTTCTTTCTTTCTTTCTTTCTTTCTTCAAGAAGGTGGCGGGCGATGTCGACCCCCATACGCAGCAGACAGACAGACAGACAGACAGACAGAACCCTCCAATTTCGGATGCCGCCGAAAGGAGCGAGCACCAAGAAATCAAAGCGTCTAATAAGACCTACGGTCTTGATTTAAGCAGCGAATTGAATCCGGCGCAGGCAACCCTCGGGCGGGAAAGGGGAATGCACCTTCCCCTATTTATCTCTCAACCAAGGCGCGGTCGACGCCGAAGGCCCTCTCGTCCTGTTATAATTTCGTACCGGCGATAGAGGCATGATCGACGACTTCTTGAGCTCATAATTCGTCGGGGAGGTCCGGGATCCGATTGGCCAATCGCCTAAAGTCCCTTAGCGTTCGAGAGAATGCGTCGAACTTGAGACCGCCGTTGCGGACGTTGTTATAGATGGCGAGGAACTGTTTGAAGGTCAACGGGTGCGCGGACATCATCGCGCGACATTCTGATCTCGATGGCTCGCAGCCAGTCACGTCAGCTAAAATGTCCCGCAGGGCGTCGACCCCCAGGTTACCGCGATACTTGCGCTGGTGGTCCTTGAAGATCCGAAAGAGCAATTCTCGCTGATCCTCCTCCACGAAGCAGGCTGTTATGATGGCTCTCGATTCTTCCTTCGAACCCTTGAAGCTCAAGGCGGCCTCCTCAATGCGCCGCGACGATCGTTCCTCGCGCTCCTTTTGGCGCGCGGCGAGTCGCTCGCGGTCGAGTTCGAGCTGCGTGCGCCGGGCACGGATGGCATCGTCATGGGACATGATTTTGAATTGATGATAGAAATAAATGCCTATTGATTGGTGAGTTCATCATCATATAAAAAGCTCTACATGTAGTTTTCATTCCTGGCCATTATTTATTTATTTATTTATTTATTTATTTATTTATCCTCCTCCTGGTCCTGGATGGCCTTGGCTTTTTTTGAGAGAGCCACGATCGCGTCCTTGACTTGCTTGCGCTCCGTGACGGGTTCCTCGAAGGGGACGCGGAGCACGCCGGTGGCGCCCGAGGCCTGGTCGGTGACGCGGACGTCGAAGCCGAAGCGGTCGAGGCGTTTCATTTGGGCGCGGGCGACGGGTGCCGTGCCGACGAGGACCTCGAGGTAGGTCTTGAGGGCGTCCTCGTGGTCGTCGTTCATGTGGGTGGCGACGGGGTCGAAGGCTTCGACCAGGGGATCGACTCGAGCGTTCGCGTAGTCGTCCGGAGTGACGGTCCCGGCCCTCGCGAAGCCCCCAACAAAGGAGACGTCCAAGATGGGGTCCATGCGGTACATGTGGAAGTCCCCAAAGTCGACCCAGTAGGCCCCCGGGTGCGACTCTTTGTAGATCTCTCGAACTGCAACGTCGTCCGCCACGCGCTTGACCTCCCCGGCGAGCACGACGCGCGCGTCCGCAGCGCCTTGAAAGTTCTTCTCCGTTACCGTCAGCGAGCACCGCGGGTCCTTGTCGAGGTTCTTGGTGTGCGACGACATGCCCGAAAAACTGAAGATAGGCCGGCCGGCGTCGTCGACCGCGAAGCCCACGACCGAACCCGACGGAAAACCCTCGATGCCCTCCTTCTGCGCCACCGTCGAGAGCACGGCGAACCCCGCCTTCTGGGCCGTCATCGTCCGGATCTCTTCGGCCCACGACAGCCGCGGACACTGCTCTTGGTGCGCGCGAATCGCCGCCTGGCGCTTCATCGTCTCCTCGTCGACCGCCTCCATGCCCTTTACCTGGTGTCCCGGTCGCCTTTCCGGATTTTTGGTCGAATCCTCCTCCTCGAACTTGGTCCCCGTCACGGCGTCGCTCGAGTACCGCGCCACGCGCACCCGCGCCGCCAAAGGCGACAGCAGCGCGCTGACGCCCGAGAGAAGCACGAGGCGCATCTATATATACCCTTAGAGACACCCCGACACCCCCCTCTCTCTTAGCAGCACCAGCAGTCGACAACATTTCGAGAGAAACGTCATCACCCGAACATGATACGTCGTGTTCTTCTTCTTCGACACGCACTCCCGGGGCGCCGGACGCTCTCGACGACGACGACGACGACGCTCCCCGTCGTGCCCTTCGAGCTCGAGGAAAACAGCGAAATCCAGATCCTGAAACGCGTCCAGGAAACGCCGCATCCTATCCTCGCCAACCCGACCGTCGTCGCCGAGGCGGTGAAGAAGCCGTCTATCCAAGCGACCGACGACCAGCTCACGACCTGGCTGACGGGGCCGTGCGGCTTCCGCACCGAGGTTGCCGCCGAATACCTCCGCGTGCTGCGGCAGGATGGATTCGATTCGCCCGCGTCGATCGCGATGCTGTCGGTCGACGAGCTCGAGCGCAGGCGCGTCCGCACCGGTCACGCCCGCCAGCTCCTCGCGCGCGTCGACGACCTCCTCGTCGCCGACGCCGACGCTTCGTCTCCCTCCTCGACGGGGACGCGCCTCTTCGACTACGAGACGATCGTCGCCAACTTGACCGTCCGCGACGCGATCGAGGCCGTCGAGGAAGCCTTCGGGAAGCTCGCAAAGGGGCAAGTTGACGTCCCGCTCCCCATGCACATCGGGATCGACGAGACCGACGACTACGGCCCGGGAGACTGCCACATCAAGGGGGGCTACGTCTCGGGGTCCCCGACCTGGACGGTCAAGCTCGCCTGCGTCTCCTTCTACAAGAACCTCGACCGGGGACTCCCCCCCGGGTCCGGAGTCTTCGTGGTGATGGACGCCAAGACCGGCGCGACCCTCGGCATATTCCAAGAAAACCGGTACCTCACCGATCTCCGAACCGGCGCTGCCGGCGCTCTCGGAGTTAAGTATTGCGCTCGGCCCGAAGACTCGTCGGTCGGCTTCGTCGGCTGCGGCGCCATCGCGCGCAACATGGCCCGCGCCACTTTTGCCGTCAAGCCCGACTTCGAAGGTATCGCCTACGCCCCCGACGACTCGGCCCACGCCTTCGCCAAGGATATGGAGGCGGAGCTCTCGGTTCCCTTCCATGTCGTGCCGACCGCGCACGAACTCTGCCGCCGCTCGGACGTTATCTTCACCCAAACCCCCGGCTCCGACCCCGTCCTCGAGCTCCGCTGGCTCCGCCCCCACGCCACCATCATCGCCTCGGGCTCCGACCAACCCACCAAGCAGGAGATCCCCGTCGACGTCCTCGTTCACTCCAAGTATATCGCCGACCTCAAGAAACAGACCTCCCGCGTCGGCGAGCTCCGCTCCGCCATCGCGGCGGGCGCCATGTCCGAGGCCTCCGTCCACGCCGAGCTCGGGGAAATCATCAACGGCGACAAGCTAGGCCGGGAGGCCGACGAACTCGTCGTCCTCGACCTCACCGGCACGGGCGCCCAGGACGCTGCCATCGGCCAGGTTGCCTGGGACAAGCTTTCCAAACTCTAGTCACCCCCCGGCGCCGCGGCGCCGGCGCCGGCTTCGTGGCTTTTCGCTGCTGCTGCTGCTGCTGCTGCTCATCGACTCCACTCAATTTTATGTCTGCGTCCCGATCTTTTTCGCCTTCCTCTTCTTCTTCTTCTTCTTCTTAATCAGCAGCACCCCCTCCCTCCCTCCCTCCCTCCCTCCCTCTCGAGAGCGAGGGTTGTAGAGAAGAAAGCCTACATATAATGCGCATGCAAAAAGACAGGGTAGTCTCGTGGTTTGGGTTGTTGTTTTGGCAGGATTGATGTACCAGGCGTCGTCGTCTGCGTCCCGGGCCACGTCGTCGCCGGTGGCCGTGGGGCATATGCAAAGTGAGAAGGGGCTTTCCGCCCGCGACTGTTATTATTATTATCATTATTCGAATATTATTGTTAATTATTACCTGGTACCGATTTTATGGCGGCAAACGAACGAAAAGGGGGGCTAGACAGACAATGCGGAGCCAAACACGATCTCGAAGATGGCGCGACACGGCCCTCTACGCGCGCGACCTTTCCCGGCACCCTCCTGGCCGAACACGGTGGCTTGGTAATCTCCTTTTCGATGCTATTATGTGTTTTTTGCTGCGGGCGTCGAGGTCGCGTAGCTCGGGCCCCTTTTTTTGAACGAGTAGTGGCTAGATCTGCCTATCTGCTGTGACTTTGAATTGATGGGTGACTTATGACGACGACCACCTGAAGGGCTTATTATTACAGGAAAAAAAAGGGGTATATTCGCTGGCGCGTTCACGGCTGGCTGTACGCGCTCTCGCGCTAGCACGGGCATTGCTGACCTCTAGACAAAAGCTTCATCGCTCAGACGGCGGCCGAACATCCAAGCCGATGGAAGTTTTACTTGTCCCGGCACGTCTTCTTGATCTCACCAAGGCTTACGGCACGCTCGTACCACCGGGCTTCGCATCGAGCACCTCTCCGTCCTCGCGCGCTCGTTAGACTCAATGCTTGTCAACGAAGTTGAAATCCCCTATGCGGCGAGCTCCTACTGTGGTTCCAAAGCCATGGCTATGACGGTGCGTGCCAAAACGCCGCTAGGCTGTCGTCCAATCAGCTACTGGCCGCTGCTCTGTGATATGGCCGTCGCCAACGATGCGGCACTGCAGCGTTGGCGTCTCCGGTAGCACGTAACCGATCGACTTTCGCGTGCATACCCTGCTCAGAGAAAATCCCGAAAATATTTGTCTCCATAAAACAGGCCTTGAGGGCGGGAAACGGCGCCCCGCTTTTCGCGCGCGTGCCAACTCTGCGCTACCATCATCATCTTCTTAACAACAGCGTCCTGCAAGGGTGGCACGCAGGGCGTTCGGTCGTTTTTGGAGCTGTGTGAATACGCGAGTGGTGCCTACAAGAAGAGTGCCGATGGAAGCGAGCAGAATCACAACGGCAGCGCAACGTGAGGGGGATCCGCAATTTCAGCGGCATCTATTCCGGTAGCATCCATGGTCCCCCAGAACGTTGGAGTACGCCAAGAGTAAACAAACTCGCGTGGATATGGGCGCGATCCGCAACGAAATCACATCTCCTTATGAAGCACTTGCTTCTACAAACCAACCGCGCGCTACAACCTGGCCGGACCACCATGTTGCCTTTTTCGTACCCTCGCCAGACAAACGCGTTGCCATCGTTTATCCCTCCCGCGGTTTGCCACGCCTGATCTCGGGCCGAGTCGTTTGACTTTATTGGCGCGCTCGTTGTCTCGGTATCCGCTCGCGCGTCGACCCATCCGTTCATGGCTTCTGCGGTGCGGTGAGCCCTGCTTGCGGCCGGCTTTGATGTTTCGCACGCGGTGCCTGACGTCAAGGTCGAGAACGCGGTCGCATGACAACGCAAAGTGCGCGAGTCAGCGTTGGCGCTCGCATCCTCGGCGGGCCAAATCGGGGGCATTCAACCCCATCTGACCAACCGCGGCGGCGCGCGTATGATAAACCGCCACTCCACAAAAAAAAACGGAAGCCAACACGAGCTGTGAGTAGTTTTCGGTCCAGTGATTATGCAGTAGGCACGCGAGCGAACGACGCAGGACTGGAACTCTTCGATCTCAAAAAGATCATGACGCGAAGTACGGCCTTCGCGCATTCTCAACCCCGACTCGAGTTTGGTCGTGTTTGGCAAAGATTTTCCCTTCTTCTTCTTCTTCTTCTCGTTAATTACCCTACTACCCATTGATTACCCTAAAGTGCGAGATGCGACGAATGTTCCACGGTCCTCGGCAGGCGTGGGTCGAGGCGCGGCTCCGCGAACGGTTCACGCCGACGCACCTCGAGGTCGTCAACGAGTCCCACGGCCCAAAGGAGAACGAGAGTCATTTTTTTGCGTGCATCGTATCGGAAGAGTTCGAGGGCAAGAAAGCTCTCGATCGCCATCGTCTCGTCAACGCCGCCCTCCAAAACCCCGACGGCACGCTCCCCTTTCATGCTCTCCGGATCGCCGCGAAGACTCCCGCGCAGTGGGACGCTGACTCCCGCGTCCCCCCCGCCCCGAGATGCGCTGGAGGGGATAAATGAGGAGTTAAGCCCTGTTCTTCTTCGTTCAGACGCGCAGATGACTTTTTTTTTGAAAGAAGGGAGAATCGGTCCTGGGCAGAAAGAAAGAAGCCCTCTTGTTTGGAGAGAGTTCGTTGTTGCCTCGATGATCAATCCAATCCAATCACATCACATCAGGACTCTCGTTTTTTTTTGAGATTTAAAACCCTAAAGATTCATATTCATGCGAATCGAGGCCGTTATGGGATGGTCGTCTGGTGAGTTGTTTGAAGAAGAAGAAGATGAGTGGGATGTGGAAGAAGTGGACGGTGCGAGCGTGTTGGTGCGCGACTTCCCCCAGAAGGAACCCCCGGGTGTCGTGGCCATGGTGTTGGACATCGAACGACCCAAGCTGACAGCGGCGGTGGTGTCGTTCTTGATCGAGCACGATGGCTGTCTGCGGCTCGTCGAGTGCATGGGTTCGGACCTCGCGCGGTCTCGGCGCGCCGCCCTGCTGCTCGTTGGGAGCCCCCACGAAGAGCACGATAATCTCCTGTCCGCTCTGACCCCCGAGCTCGCGGCTCGACTCGCGACGAGTTGCCTAGAGTCGTTCGGGTTGGCAGACGCGAGCCACTTGACGTTTGTGCTGCACCGACTGTTCGACCGGTTTCCCGACGCCGTGACGATGGGACTCACGGCAGAGAGTTTCCGCGAGGTCGTGCGGCGCACGCCCCACTGTTCGATGTCGTCGACGGTCGTCCTCAAGCTCGCGACCGTCGACGAGGACGACGTGAAGCCTACTCCCGAAACGCGACGGCATTTTGTGACCAACGTCCTCCCCGACCTCCTGGTGGATGTCGCGAGAACCGAGCCCTCGCTCCTCCCGCGCCTCGCGGCGGACGACGCGAGCCTAGACGATTCTGCCGACGTTCTTTTGGCTCACGTTTTCGACGCGAACGCCGCGTATCTCGTCAAAGTCGAGGCGGCGAGGGCCTTGGGGGCGCTGGCCCACCGGGCCCGTCCGCGCCTCCTCGCCGTTTTGGAGAATATGTGCGCCTGCTTTGGGTCTGTTGGCAAGCTCACGTGCTTGCGATTGGGGATCTTCGAGGTCGTGTCGGCGACCGCGACGACTCGGGATACTATACGGAGGATACCCGCTTCCTTCTGGAAGGCTGCGTGCGACTGCTTCTTCGGCTATGACGCGTCGATCTTCGACGCGGCTTTCTTTCGTCTCGCGTCGCGCGCGATACGGGCGAGAGTCCTCTTCCTCGACCTTCTCCTCCCAAAGCTGATGGCCGCCCTCGACGCCAAACCCCACGCGGTCGCTCTCTCCGCGATCGCGCGCCTCGCCATCCCTGACGACGTCAAGTCCCATCCTGCCTGGCGCGACGAAGCCGTCGTCGCCGCCGTCACCAGACAAGCGCGGTTCCGATTCTTCCAACCGCCACCGCAGTCCGAAGAAGATTTTGACGTCTCGATAGAACGAGGATCCAGCTACGCCCGCGCCCTCGGCTTCGACGACGATGCTGTCCTCCGCGAGGAGGATGATGATGATGATAATGACGACGACACCGTCGTCGTCGTCGTCACCGAACAGCCGAAGCGACACCTCCGTCCCCGCCGATCCGCCGTTGGCGGCGGCGGCTCGCAGCACCCTCCCTCCCCGCCGGCGACCTCCTCCTTTCGGAGTGGCACGCCCGCCGCGCAGCAGCAGCAGCAGCAGCAGCAGCAGCAGCACAGCAGGGGGCACTGGATATAATGCGTCATCGTCGACCACGACCTTACGTTTTGTTTCTTGTTAGACGGAATTTCGGCGACGTTGCTGGTGGGGTACCTTTCTCTGGGCCAATCGAATCGCGGCTTCCCAGGCCTGGCAGGACTCGGCGTGGGGAGCCTGGAGCTTAATAGTAGCGCGGCTCGTCTTGACGACGAGGGTGAGGCCGATATCATCCAAAGGGGGGTGGAGGTCGACGTCGAGGAGGTCGATGGAGGCGAGGGCCTCGTCGTCGGTGGAGGTCTCGTCGGCGAAACACGAGAGAAGCTGGCCTCTGATAAGAAAATATCTCTCCTTCCAGACCTCCTTGCCGCTCTTGAGTTTCGCCTTCTTCAACAAAAAGCCGGCCTTGTCGATCTTGTCTTCGGGGGGGTCCAGCTCGGCCTCGGCGAGGGCTTGGTCCGGCAAAGCGGGCGTCAATTTCGGCACGACTACGCCCGCCCTTTTCGACGGGGCTTCGGGGGCTTCTCTGACAAAAGCCCCCCCGCGTTCGACCCCCAACAACGCGTCGAGGCGGCCGGCGTCTTCGAGTTCTTGAAGATACTCGTAGGGCCCGTGGCACCGTCCCCCCATCGTGAGGGCGGGAAGCTGACGAGCTCCAGACTTCTCGTACTCGGAGCGTCGCTGCGGCGCGAGGTCGAGATACACCACTTCGTGACGCTTTTTCTTCGCCGCCAGCAACGTCAGGAGCCGCCGCGTGGTCGCCTCGGTCCCGCGGTGGCCCGAGGTCGTGCTCGTCCACATCACGAGGAAGGCGTCCTGCGCCTCGCTTAAGATCTCGATGTTCGTGCCGGTGACGAACCGCTTCGGCGCCGCCGCCGGCGCCGACTTGCGCCGCCGGTCGAAGACGGTCACCGCGGGGAGCGGGGGCGCCGGCTTCGAGGGGAGCGGGGGGGGGGCGCTCGGGGGCGCAGGCGGAGCCCGCGTCGGCCGCCGCAATGTCATGCTTCCCCAACGGACCGGACGACCCAAATGCGCCATCTGGCGCAAAGTGAGACTTGAGAGTAGCAAAAACTTTGGCTCTTCCTTAACTTACTTACAGACGAGGTTGTCGACCTAGAGCGAGAGCACGTCTCGCGTCGTAACTTTAATCGCTGACCCACCTGCTGACCGGCAACTGAGCGTGGCCATTGCTACACCGCCAAGGCCAAGTCGCTGGCAGCTCCAGGCGGCAATGGCGACGGCACTGGCCTCTACGGTCCCGTCCGTCAGCAGCACGCCTATGATCTATCCCGAGCCAAGAGTTCGACTGTTCAAGAAGCTCGCTCCCGAGGGCGAAATCCGCGTGCGTCGACCAGGTCGACTACCGCGAGAGCCTTACGACGCCGTCTTTTATCGAGATCCGAGACGACCTTCGATGCGGAGGCTGCCGCCACCGGTTCCGACACAGACGTCGAATGCATCCGACAACGAGAGGAATGGCAGAAGGATGCTCATGAGGCTGTCGCCAAAGCCGCCATCTTTTCGTTCGTACGTACGTCGAACGGCGCGCGAGCGCAACCTCGAGCAGGCAGGCCAGGCCCGCCGATGAGCTGCTGCTGCTGCTGCTGCTGCTGCCCAGCAGAGGTTGAGTACCAAGCTCCATCCCACTCCTCCTCAAACAACACCCTGAGCCTCCTGCGCGTCCCAACGCGCTGGCTTTTGATTGATTGCGTCTCGTACGACGACGACGATCTCGATCACCAACCCCCAGCCCGATGATGATGATGATGATCGCGAGTGCGTGACTATTCTTGCCGAGACAGAGACTTAGCCTTTTTTTGCCGTGAAGGAAGCGCCGCCTTGATGGATGATAAATAAATAAGCTCGTCGAGGAAGGCAGGCTCGCTCACTGCTTGAAATCGAACCACCCGCACACCCGCCTGCTGCCAGGCATCCCGACCCAAAGAAAGCCCCCTTTTTCTCATAGTAAGCAGTCGAGCTTGGGGGAGGGGGGACACCCCACTGTGCACACACCCCCTGCCAGCCACACATTGTATTATTAAAATACTAGGCGACGAGGTCTGAAAGGAACTTGGCCTTTTCGAGGCACTTGTCGGCATTGGTGTCCTCGAGGGTGTCAAAGAGGGAGGCCGTGGCGCCTTGGGCATCGATGGGGACTTGGGGATCGTCGAACCAGGCACGAATCTTGGGCTCGGGAATCCCGAGGGCGAGCATCGCTTTACCGAAGTGGTCGGTCGCAGGGGTGGCCTTGAGCCAGTTGCAGCGCTCCGCACAGGCCTCAAAGGGCGAGGCGGAGGCGTGGACACCGTTGTCTCCGGTGTTGGGCTCGAACTCGAGCCCGAGCTCGTGCCACTCGTAATATACGAGAGCTCTCAGAGAGCCGGCGGCGGCCTCGAGAGGATTGGTCGCGCCAAGAACTTTCCCGCGGAAATCCGCCCACGACAGCGCGTTGGTGGGCCACTCGACCAAATAGTAGTAGATCGACGCCCCGGGCGCGCAGAACTTGCCGCGCATGGCCATGTAGAATCCGTTGATAACGAAGATCTCGCCAATTTTTCCGCAGTAAAAACCTCCACCGAACTTGACCAAGTCCACACCTCGCTTCAAATCGCTCCACTTCTTGTCCAGCCCGGCCCCGTCGACACCCAGTTTCCCGCAAGCCTCTTTGGCGTTGTACACGAGACCCGCGTCCAGCGCCGAAGACCAGGTCAGCCCGAACTTCGCCTCGAATTCGCCCACGGCCTTTGCAGAAGGCGCGAGCTCGCGCGGCAACAGCTTCACGGCCTTGGCGGCGATCGCGCCGTAGTGGTTGTCGACGAGCGACTCCTCATCAATTTTTCTCGCGTCTATCGACCCTTCGCCAACGATTTCGATCCCATTCGCGGCGAACTGCTTCGCACACAACGCCTTCACCTGCGCCGTCACGGCGTGCGGCTTGATGAACACGAATGCGCTCGAGTCCTTCTTCGCCGCACGGATCTCGAGCGCGCAGATTCGATTCTCTAGCGATGCCATCCTTCAACAACTCTCCTCCTCACTCACAGAAGGGATGTGCCTGACGGCCGGAGATAAGTTCAAGGGACCTAGTCGGGGTCATCGCCGAATCAGAAGGGGTTTAGGACTAACAAGTGCAGGCCAGTAAGTTCACCTAGTCCCAATCTCTAACCCCAGTAAGTTCACCTGGTCCCAGTTAGTTTCTTGAAAATTTATTGAATAAGTTCACCTGGTCAGTAAGTTCACCTAGTCCAAATCTCTAACCCCAGTAAGTTCGGCGTAAACCCACTCGTGCTCACACCCACTCCTTCGAGCTCGTCGCTTTCGCCTCCGCCAATCTAAGCTGCTTCGATCCGCACACGCCGCTAACCTTTGAGTTTACTCTTAAACCCCCAGTAAGCTCGCCTGGTCCCAGTAAGTTCACCTGGTCACTATATTCACCTAGTCCCAATCTCAAACCCCAGTAAGTTCACCTGGTCCCAGTAAGTTCACCTACAGTGCGCGTGTAGACGCCGGGAGGGGGCTTATCGGTATTGCGCAGCACGTGTGGGGTAGGGTGGAGTCGTCGACTCAGAAGAGCATATCCTCGGGGTTGCCGATCGACAGAGAGCCACGTGGAGCTGGACGTGACAGAAGACGGCCTTGGGAAAGAGGACGCCGACCTCGCGGGGCGTCTGGCCCTGGCTCTTGTGGCCCTGGCTCTTGTCGATCGTTTGGCGTCGGCGGGCCTTAAGGGATACAGGTTGGAGGAGCCTCGGCGACACGACACGATCGATCACGTATCTGGTACCGTTGCAGTGGCCGTGCGACGGGTCGAGGTTGCGAAGACTTTAAGCTCGCCATCAAAGTCAGCATGCCGTTGGTTGTCAGGGAGTCGAAAACTCGACTGCAAAGAGCGAGGCGTCGCCTTCCGACCCAACCCAGTCTGCCTAAAAGAACTCCGACGCCTCGTCTCCGGGAAAAAAAGGCCGCGGTCATGCGCGCGTTGTCAGCATCGACAACATCGTTTCGACGGGGCGTGAGAATGGCGCGCTGGCTAAAAGAGCCGCCGCGGGTCGTGGAAATAGTCTGCGAGGTCGCCGTAGACGGCTTGGAGGATCAATGCCTGGCTCGTGGGCCTACCTGATCCTTACCCTCGGGGGACAAACAGACAAACAAACAGACAAACATCTGTCGATTAGTAGTAGTAAGGATATAAGTTCAAAGCACCTCTCTCTCGGGGGTTGTAGTGGTTTTCTCAGATACCCGCCCCTCCTGGCCGAACCGGGGGCCTCAACAACCCTTCCTCCCAACCCGAACCGCGGGTGAAACCACCACACGCCCGATCTCAGCGTAATACCTCACGCCATCTCACGAAAATCGGACAATGAAATGCGGGTAATAGCAAGAAGACAGCAAGAAAGCAAAACACAAACGTCCGGTAGTACATTGGGTTCTTCAGCGGAAGCGCAGGTGAAGGTGTCGAGATGACACCCCTCCCCATAAATGCAAGGTCAATACCAGGGCAACAATCAGGGTAAGTCAGGCAGGCAAGTGGGGGAAATGGGCGTTACTGCCACAGGGTCAAAGCGATGAGGGGACGACGGCCAGGAATCCCGGTCATAAGGGGTATAGCTTGACGACGACACCTAAGAATGGTGGGCCGGCGGCTGGCTGCTGCGTATGTGATGGGCTCCGCCGCCCTCAGGTCGTCGCGCGATTCGACTCGATTCGCCGCCGACTCGCCGCCGACTCGCGCAACAACACGGATTATATATATTCTCGGCGGCAGTGGACAACGAGGCGCGAGTCTCGCTCGATAATGTCGTGACATCATGGAGGCTGCGTGCGCTTATGCATGAGATCGATGAACAGCGTCGTTTAGTCTCGAGCCGGACAACCTTGGAGGTACGACCCCGGCGGATACGCCGCCGCCGCCAAAGCGTCGTCGCGGTTTTCGAGCTGCGCTTTGGGGCCTAAGATGACCCCAGCAGGGACTACGTCGCCAGCCCATCTTATGGATGCCGGATGCAATATCGCGCCTCTACCAATAGTCTTCTTGCGGAAGGCGATGCGCCCGTGCTCGAAGACCTGCGAAAAGAAAACAAAACGTTGTCAGCGCGGAACTATTTTCGTAGATGACTTCACGTTTCGTAACACTGTCTTCTCAGAACGTGAGCAACATTCACTGAATGCTCGTCTATGATGGCGTCAGCCATCATAGACGAGCAACGGTGGCTCGTAGAAATACCAATTGTTCACAAAGGCGGTCGAGTCAACGTTAGCTCCGAACAAGCACATGTATGCATTGGCAATTCGACTACAGCGGATAAGCAGCATAATTTGGCGGGAGAGGCCTAAGAAGATCACCTGATAGTCCATGTATGCGAATCTTCGCCAAGGCGACGACCACGCGGGCGTCGCTCGCGCTTTGAAAAAGTCGCGCACTATCAGCCACTGCCATACGCGGAAGACGAGCGCCATCGACACCAAGGCCAAGAGGGCGATGGGCCCGATGAGCAAGAGCGCGGGAGTGCGCGGAACCGGGGGGCGCCATGCTTGGATACGCCCGGAGGCACGGACGCGGAACCCGTTTTTGTAGTAGTCAGATTTAAAGTAGTTTGCTTTCTCGTACGGTATACCCGAACGGCACATTCGTAAGCAGGAATGAGCGCAACAATGCTGAGCAAGAATAAAACGAGAGCACGCGAAAGCGGCTGCAGCAATCTTTCGACCATATAGCGTTGCTGCTCGCGATTTTCTGACTGGTCCACCGTCTTACTTTGCAAGAAGACGCTGGAATCGAAGTACGTCGACCCGGTTTGGACGACGAAGTTCTCCGGTACCACCGTTTGGTGTCCAACAACTGCGCCGTCTTCGACCACAACACCAGCGTTTAGCCGTGAGCGAAGACCAATTTGCGCGCGCTCACCCCGATCCTCGCCGGCTTGTAATATCCGGCGGCTCCTTTGCGCGACGTCGCAAACCCCGACAGAGTTGTGAATTCGCAGACCCGAGATGTCAAAAGAAGATGAGATAGAGGGAGCAGCATCCTGCACATATTCATCATCATCACAACAGTTACTTATTTTCATCGAGGGAGGAAGCAAAAAGCAGACACTGTTGTTGTTGTTGTTGTTCAAAAAACCTCGATCAAATCCGCTTCGACGGGCGAAAAGAAAAAGACGCTCGCCATGCTTGCGGTAAAGTGAACGCGCGCGCCCAACGCCTTCATCAACGCCACACTCAACAGGCCGTTTTCTGACCACACCATCATACCAAATTTAACCAAGATGCGAAACCAAATCCACTCGATAAACCACGCCCGCAGACGCCACGTCAAATCATATTCGGACTTGCGTGCCCCTGGACGCAACCGGCCGATAAGCAGCCACTTCAAGACCACGACGCCAACGCCTGCCGAGACGAACATCGCAAAGAAGTAGCTCGATACAAAATAGATAAGCTCGCGATATCGAAAGCGCCAGGAGTACCAATCCAACTGCCGTAAAAAGAACTCGACGAGTATGCTCGTCCCAACGAATGACCCATAGAGGTAGCACGCGAGCGTCGCAAGTTTTGCAACCTCAAAAAAACAGAACCATGTGATCCGTTTTGTGTCGTCGTCGACGCGTGCGACATTCGCGTCGCCCGACAACAACAGTTGCGCCGGACTCGACTGATACAGGCGATCACGGGCCAGGAGTTGGCCGCTCGCCGTCGCGGCGTCGTGGTCGAGCACAGCACCGTATTCTAGCTTGCATCCTGGCATCACGACAGCCGCTGACTCGACCTTTGCGCGCGTTTCGATGGCCGCGCGCGCGAAGCGCATGCCACCGTCGGGTTCAAACATACGAGCGTAACAGAAGCCGCTCGCTCGCGCGTGCTCCCCGACCGAGAAAAGGTCGAATTCTCGGAACAGAACTTCGACGCGCGCACGAACCGAGATCCGGGCGCCCATGACCAAGTAGAACGCGTTAATGAGGAGCGTGTCGTGGACGAAGGTACCGACCCACGAGTCGAACTGGTCGACGAGCCGATCGACGAGCCACCAGCGCAAGAAGTACGGCGTCACGTTTTCCCGACCCGGTAGCGGCCGATCACTAGCCACTTCGCGAGAATGGTGATCGCTGTGAGTGACAACAACATAAAGAGCGGGATGACCAACGGCAGTAAGAGACCGTAAGCGTAGACGCAGTTCGTCCCAGCAAGCTTGACGTGTGACCACGGCGCGTTGTCGCGTCGAACCTCGACGCGCTTCGTAGCTATCGATTTGGAACGCCACTGGACCCAGTGCCCAAAGTGATACACGCTGGAATGAGCGCGATCGATACCAACACGACGACGACGATCACCGAGACCGCCTGCACCACGTCGACGACCCAGTGCGGCAGTCTTCTAGTAGGAGAACCAAGATCGACGCCGTCGGGGAGTGGCACGATATTCGCGAGCGGCGGCTCACTTTCCTGACGCGCAATACAAAGCACCTCGTTCGCTAGTTCAGCAATCGCGAGATTCGGATCCATAAGCGTTCACTTCCACATTCAAGTCCCGCCGCAACCGTGTTTGCACCATCAAAGCGTCTTGCGAAGACAAGCCGAGGCGTGCGACGGATGTTGTCTGCGCGTCGACGTCGGCCTCTGCCACTGATGCGAGGATGTGCAAGAGAGTGGCTTGCACGTACGCTAGCTGTTCTTGGCGTGCTTTGATATCGGGATAGTTTGTTGCCACTGCCGGCTCCTGAGGTACTTCCCAAACGTCAAACGCGTCGATGATGTCGTGCTTCCGAGAGAGCCCGCTGACGACGACAAGATGGGACGCCGCATTTTTTTTCACACCAAAGTCATCTTCTCTGGCGTTTTCACCGCCAGACTTCAGAACGCGAAACCGAATCTTATCAAGCCATCCGTGGCCGAGAGCACTTCTCTCGTCATCATCGAACGCCGGAGCACGCCGCCGCAACAACATCTGGTACCTCTCGATGATCTGGTGCCGTGACTTGGAAAACAACGTGGCAAGCTGCGGAGAAGTTTCGACGTTGCGACAAGATCGGCGGCGGCGGCGGCGATTTGTTCCGAGCTTCGCTGAGATTGCACGAGAGAGTTGGCACCTGGGGGGGCAGAGTTTTTTTCGCGCGAAAGGGCGCCAAAACTAAAAGTAATAGTACCACCCGAGAGAACAACAAGGTTCTCGAAATCTCAGACTCTGATGATTGGGACGCAAGCCTTTCGCACCTTGCTTACCCAAGGTAATAATGCTGGTTTCCGTCGAGAACCAGTCGTAGGTCGCCGCCGCTGAATTTTTCTTATGGTGACAAGCCAAATAAGTGACGTGCACGTTTAGCGTCACGAGACGCATCCACAAAAAAAAAAGCTGGGTCTTCGTTCGTCAACGATAGCAAGCACGGCACCAAGAAGTTTGCGACGTGAGGCAGGAAAGGGCGCGGGTGGTCTGTGAAGCCGAGCAAGATATTCCACACGATATAGAGCTGGACCCATTCCGACATCAACGCCGGGCAGACTTCAAAACGAACCAATTCTGCGATGATGATTCCCGAACTTAGTGTTTTCGTGGAAACTTCCACGCGTGCGGTTGGTTGGTGAAGCACACAACTCCAGTAGGCTAGTTCAAACCCAGCGCCTGAAAAGGGGTGTGTAGCCACACGTACGCGTCTTGCTTTTGACAACGGACTCTGAAGACGCGCGCGTTGCAGTCGCACGTTTTGGAGACGCACTCGACGGCTCCCATCACGATTTTTGCCGCGAGAAGCTCTCCGGCCGCTCGCGCAGTGCCGAGTTGACTCGGGTCGCGTCTCGTCTCGGCTATGCTCCGCATAGCCGAGAGAACAACCTCGCGCGTCATGCGCCTGCGTTTGAATTCGCTTCGAGTCGAGTGTGGAATAAATAAACGACATACTCTAAGGGCGAAGACGAGTCTACGTCAACAGCGTCGCTGCTCGCGCGATTTATGGCAGTTTCTTGAGCCTTGAAAAAATCGAGCAAGAAGTCCGAGTTTTTTCCTGGTACGTAGCGCAAACGGACGGAGCATCGATATGCCGAGCGTGTGAAGAGCGAAAGAATAGAGGACAGCGCGTCGTAGGTCGATGGCAGCGCGCTCTTCTTCTGAAACGGGAAGTTCTCGACCGGGTTGTTCGATTTCAAGTTCTTGCGCAACCTGCAAGAGAACGGGCATCTTGATGATGTTTGACTTAACTTCGTTGACGAAAGCTGCGACGTCGACGAGAGACTCGTCATACTACTCGAGACGATGCATCAGCTCCTCCGGAACGGCGAGTTGTCGAAGGATGTCTCGCACGTACGTCGGGGTGGTCTTTGAGCGAGGTGTCTGGCGGGAAGAGTCCAACGATCTGCTCCGCTACACGGTCGACGAGAGCCAAGCCGAGAGAGCAGCAAGGACAACCAAACGACAGATCATCCACGGCTGGTTTGGCGACCGCACTCGCTGCTCGTGAAGCAATGGCTTCCTGGCCAGAGCCTTCGCCCTCAAGCGCAACAATAGTGTCGCGGAGTGCGCCCGAAGGTGTCGCACCGTCGACGCCGCCGAGGTGTGCAGCGAGGCCGGGGCGGGATTAGATGCCCACCAACTTCCTCTCGTTGAAAGTCAGTCGTGACGTTGACGGCGGACCAGAAATAGCGGTTGTCCGTCGCCCAACGATTGCAGCGAATCATCCTGCGATCTCGACCCTCGCCGACGACGATGCCAAAACAGAAGCAACCGAATTTATCAGCGTGCCTGGGCTCTTCTTAGAGTCACGCAAAAGATAAGATAAGATAAGATGAGCGCGCGCACACAACACTACACCCGTCGCGTGCTTTTTTCCATGACACCGCCGAATGCGCAAGATTCATCTCGGTATCGAGGCTGTCGCAGCTATCAAGCGCCGCGACGAGGAGTCGTGAGCTCGAGGCGCGAGGGACGAACTTGACTACGCCGTTTTGATGGAGGACAAGCACATAAATCTCGTGCGGCAGTTGCGCGATGACGTCCTCTTGAACATGGGGTCGCGTCTCGATGATGTCATCCTTCGATACGACTATCTTTGCGACCACAGCACCTTCGTGCGCGCAACGCCCACAGCCCAGATGGTGCTGGCAGTAGAGGTTTTCACCTGGGGAAACGTATTATAATCATCATCGCTTCAATTCATCACAGTCGTCGTGCACCATATGACTTTCTATTAGGTCCATTTCATCAAAAATATTGATCGCGACTCTGGTTACGAGACTATCGTCGATCGTGTTTTCGGCCTTGATTTCGATTTTTCGAATCACGTAGTGGTCGTCGAGTACTTCCCAGACGCCCAGAAAGTCGGAAAGCTCGTAGCAGCGTCCCCGAGCCCGAGCTTCCGCGAGCAAGCACTAGGACCACTTTAACGTCGGATCGGTTAGCGGGATAAATCGTCTATCCACCTCATCCGGTGGTGCCAGGCCCATCGAATCGAGGGTGTTACCCGCCGTATCACAAGCAGAGCCGACGAGCCGCCATAGCCACTGGGAAAAGCTACCGCCGTCCTCTGCTGCTGAGTTTCTCCTTCGGGAAACAAAAACGTTGCGCCCGCAATCGATGGCATTTAGCGGCCGTCGTTTTCCACCGAGTGTTGTTGGGTTTGAATCAAAGACGACGCTAAGCTTGCCAGCTAACAGCGCGTCTCGAATCGCCCGGCGCCGTAGCTTCCCGCTCGTCGTTTTCAAAATGGTCTTCTGCTTGATGAACACGACGCGGCGCGGTGCCAGACCAACCGTTTTGCGAACGCATTTTGGGAGCGTCGACGCGAGAGCCTCGCACTCGGATGCAGCGTGATCGCGGACTTCGAGCACGATACACAACCACTCGTCGTCGTCGTCGTCGTCAGCTTCGACGACGACGACGACGACGGAAAAGGCGGCGATACATCCCGGTCTCGCGGCGTCGACCATAGCCTCCGTCGCAGCAATTTCGACGTCGTCGCTGTAATAATTTTCGCCGCAAACGATGATCACGTCTTTGATTTTTCGGCCGCAAACGAAAAGGCGACCGTCCTCGACGAACGCTTCGTCGCCCGTCCTCAGGTATACCTTGCCATCGTCCGGCTCGAGTCGGGCGCTGAAGATCTCGGTGCTGAGTTCTGGTTTGCCCCAGTAACCCTGAGCGACCGAGCCAGAGCTCAACCAAACAGCTCGCCGGGCGTGCCGTCGGGTAAAACGCCTCGCGTCTCCGCATCAACGACGCAGAGGTCAATCTGGAATTCGGAGCCGCACGACGCGAGGTCTGGCCGTCGTCGCGACATCACGAGACCTTCAGCCTCGCCGCACGTCGCGACTACGTGCTCGGCTAGACCATAGTTCGGCACGAATAAGGTACGATTGCCGTCGTCCAACAACCTGCAGCGAACGGCGAAAAACGCGGCGAACTCGCGGAGGATCGAAGGCACGCATCGCTGGCCAGCGCCACAAGCGAGAAGAACCACGCAACTCAGGTCAACGTCGTTGATATCGGCACCAGCAGCGGCGCGCTTCGTGCACAGCTGGTAGCCAAAGTCGGGCGCCGCGGTCCACAACGCGCGATACTTCGACACGGCGCGCATCCACGCGAGGGGATCGGCGAGGAACGAGAGAGGCGAGAAGTTGACCATGTGGTAGCCAGCGCAGAACGGACCAAGCAACGTCAGCATCAAACCCGTGTCATGGAACTGCGGGAGCCACGAAGCCGCGACGACGCGCGACGACGGTTCTCGAAGATCGCGCAACCGGGCACTACTGGCCTCGCCCAAACGAAGGTCGAAACATCGGCGCTGCGCTGGCAAGAAAATATCGTTGAGATTATGCCAGATGTTGGCGTGTGAAAATCATGACGCCCTTCGGGTCGCTGCGGGAGACAATGAGGAGATTTCGGGCGATGATGCGACAAAAAACGCACCCCGTCGAGCAGGACGTGAATTGAAGGAAGGCAACGGCATCGGAGGGGGACTGCTCGAGAAGATTGCTGCGCTGTTCCTGTAGTGATTCGCTCCCGTAAAAACTCTGCGCGTGAGCTCACCAGCCGATGGAACAGTGCTGTACTCAGGTCGTCATCGTTGACACCCTCGCCCAGGCCCTCCGTGTTGTGCCAGCGTATCCCGGGCCACGAGTGCCATACGCTCGTCGTCGCGCGCAGCTTATTCACAATACTGTCGGTAAGACCCACCTCGGCACCGCAGTTTTTGGTTACAAGGTCCAGCTTCTCGAGGCCGCGCCGAAGCTGGGCGGGGTCGGTAGGATAATTCGGTACGGCCAAAATGCCAGCGCGAAGACACGCGACGAAGGCGACGAAGAACTCGGGACCAGGAGCGTACGCGAGCACGGCGCGATCGCCCACAGCGAGACCAAGGTCCCCGAGAAGCCAGTCGGCCACGAACGTCGATCGGGCCCAGACCACTCCAAACGATAGGCTGGTAACTTCGGCGCCAGCGCCGTCGAGCCAAGTTAGGAAGGTCTCCTTTTCGAGCGTAGTTGCCGTTTTTCGTGCCTGTTCCTGCCAACTTACTTCGTCGCTCCAGGGGCGAAACCATCGCGGCCTGCTCGAAGTCATACCAGCGTCGTCGCTTGCGTCGCTTGCCTGTTCGAGCGCCTAGCGGAGCGCGGCGTCAAGGGTATTCAAACATTGCAAGAGGGGCCGGCCACACATCTGTTTCATGCAGAATATACCTATTCCGTACCTATTGAAGTGGTACAGGCGACCAGATACTACAAGATACTAAAATTATGACTCGAGTATTTCCGGAAATGTGAGCAGCCGACGTGGATTTGTCTTTAAATGTCGACTGCTAAGAGGGGGGGGTGTGTGTGGGGAGCATGAAGGATTTGTCCATTTTCTTCCATTTCCGTGGAAATGTCCGGAGGTTGGTGAGGAGACTTTCGGCCGACCGAGCCCGAAGTGGCTCGAACACTCAATAAAAGGGACGCGTGGGCGTCCACTGACGTGTCTGTCTGCGGCCGCCGCCAGCGCGGGGAGTGCAGTGGTGTGCGCACGTAAGTCGTTTAGTGGTTAAAAAAAAAGTCTTTATTTATTATAAAGCCAGGAGTCATAAATTTATGTATTATTATTAAAGGTAACAAGTGCAGGCCAGTAAGTTCACCTGGTCCCAATCTCTAACCCCACTAAGTTCACCTGGTCCCAGTAAGTTTCATATAAGTTCACCTGGTCAGTAAGTTCACCTAGCTCACACCAACTCCTTTGAGCTCGTCGCTCTCGCCTCCGCCAATCTAAGCTGCTTTGATCCGCACGCGCCGCCAACCTTTGAGTTTACTCTAAAAACCCTTTACTCTAAAAACCCAGTATGTTCACCTGGTCCCAGTTTCACCTGGTCACTCAGTTCACCTAGTCCCAATCTCAAACCCCAGTAAGTTCACGTGGTCCCAGCAAGTTCACCTATAGTGCGCGTCTAGACGCCGGGAGGGGGCTTATCGGTATTGCGCAGCACGTGTGGGGTAGGGTGGAGTCGTCGACCCAGATGAGTATATCCTCGGGGATGCCGATCGACAGAGAGCCACGTAGAGCTGGACGTGGCAGAAGACGGGCTTGGGAAAGAGGACGCCGACCTCGCGGGGCGTCTGGCCCTGGCTCTTGTTGATCGTTTGGCGTAGGCGGGCCTTAAGGGATACGGGTTGGAGGAGCCTCGGTGACAACGACACGATCGATCATGTATCAGGTACCGTTGCAGTGGCCGTGCGACGGGTCGACCTTAAGCTCGCGCTCAAAGTCAGCATCCCGTTGGTTGTAAGGGAGTTGAAAACTCTACTGTAAAGAGCGAGGCATCGTCTTCCGACCCAGCCTAGTCAGCCGAAAAGAACTCCGACGCCTCGTCTCCGGGAAAAAAAGGCCGCGGTCATGCGCGCGTTGTCAGCATCGACAACATCGTTTCGACGGGGCGTGAGAATGGCGCGCTGAAATAGCCGCCGCGGGTCGTGGAAATAGTCTGCGAGGTCGCCGTAGACGGCTTGGAGGATCACTGTCTGGCTCTCGCGCCTACCTGATCCTTACTCTCACGCCTACCTGATCCTTACCCTAAATCGAGGGACAGACAGCCAACGCATTAGGCCGGGCTCGCTGTGCCCTCACCGCCCTTACCCATGTCGCCGCCTCGGGGAACCCCGCCCAGGCCGCCCGATCCCAGCAGGACGTCACCCTTCGTCGCACATACGTCCGGCGGCAGCATGCGTACGACCTACGGGCGGGGCCCGTCCTCTCTTCGCCTGCCCCACGCCTCGGCGATGACCCCGACTAGGTCCCGCGTACTTATCTCCGCCCGTCAGGCACATCCCTCATACCCCACAAACCCACCCACATCCTTCATGCTCCCCACACCCCCTCCCCCCCCTCTTAGCAGTCGACATTTAAAGACAGACAGACAAACAGACAGACAAACATCTGTCGATTAGTAGTTAGGACTGCTGAGACTCTGTGAGAGGGGGGGGGGGTGCGAACGTGAGTATGCGGGGCGCTCAGTGGCTGGTTTGAGTGTTGCGTTTAGCTTCTTCGATTGCAACGCTAGCAGCGTTTCAGACGCAACGCTTGAGGCTTTGAGAGCTGCGAACCTCAGTCGTCGTCGTCGTCGTCGTCGAAAAGGCTGTCGTCGATGCGGCGGCGCTGCTGGCGAGGAGTCTCGTTGACGTCGGCACCATCTAGGATAAGCGGCCGGCGGGAAGAGGCAGCAGAGGCAGAGGGGAGTGTCTTCTTCAGATAGCACCAGCAACCTTAGCCTTAATAACAGTCGGAGTTCGACTGTCGTCCACATAGTTTTCTTCGAGTTTAAGGCCCTTTCTGACCAGGCGTTGTTGTCCCACTGAACGCCGTAGTTTTTTAGACCCGGGCCCGCGACTTGAACTTGACCACCCTCCTGAACCACCACAGACGGCTCTCAAGGTCGTCGTCGTCGAGGTGTCCAAACAGCAAAGTAGAACGTAGAGCGGGATCATTTCGTCCTCGCGGAGAAAAAAAGGAAGCCGGCTTATCGACGAACGAGAGAAGCCTGTGGAGGAACTTCAAACTCATCGAAGTAGACCGTAGTGCCATCTTGCTCTTCTTCTCTCCCGTCGTCGTCGTCTTCCAAATCAAGATCTTCGTCGTCCTTGCGGCCATTGTCGTCATCGTGGCTCTCACCCAGCAGATATTCCCCGATGTTCATGCGCGTTGAATCTCTAGACCACGATGGGTCCTTCGCCTTGAGCGTCAGCTTTGTCTTGACGTTCGCCGCGACCGTCAAAACTTCGACGGGGTCGTCCGTGTAAAGGTTCCAGGGGCGTCCAGCATCGCCTCTTCTCAAAAAATAACGCCATCACGTTCAAACCTTTGTCACTGAAAGTACGACCCCTGTAATAATAATGGTTCACTCAGCAGCGCCTTGTGAACCGCGGGGGGGACCTCCCGCCCATCCCCCCACTCGAGCGTGCGGCCCATGACACCAACACGAACGTTCACGCCGGCGCTCTCACTAAGCGTTCTCACAGTATGGGCGAACGTAGAGGCCTTGCGCGCGAAAAAAAACATACTGAATATTATTCATGATTTGAATTTTCTGGAAGTTCAAGAAGCGAATCGTAACAAATCTCACGTAATTCTTCGGACACGACGGCAGCTGTCCACCGGCTCGAGACGCGATGGCGGAACAACCGGGCCCCAAACCCAAGTCGGCGCGCCGGGCGGCGAAGGACCCACCCATAACTTGCACAAGACGACTTCGGATGCCGTTTCTTCTGCAAAGTAGTGGAAGCAGCAACAGAGTTCGCGGCGGAATTAAATACTGCCTGGAGGAAAACGTCGGGGCGAAGAAGTGCTGAATCCTGAGTGGATGCTCAAAGGGAAAAAAGTGTCGTTCAATGACGACGCTGAGCTGTAAGTTGGGAGCAGTCGCAACTGAGGTCGAGGAGAATTCGCTGTTGGAGCGGGCGATCGCGAAGAACCGGACGCAGTTGGCGATCATGAGCTGTGGGCGTGAAGGTGCGCCACATCTTGCTGGCGCCACCGGAAGGGCAAGTCTACGAGCATGTGGACCTCAACAGTTCTGCCAACGAGATTCTCTGCGGCAATTCTTATACCCTCGGCCAAGTTCTTCTCCTGGTTCGTTTCGCGGCACTTGAACTGGCTTACCAAGACAGTCCCCGTATCGCCTGGTATCGATAGCTGTGTCTGCGAGGACCTTCCCGTCGGCATCGAGGCTTGCGATGCCAGCCGCTTCATCCGGTGCGACGCTTGCGGCGACCTGAAGAAGCGCCTCTGCAAGAAGCTAGTACCACCTTCCGCACGATGTCTCTGGAGGGCCGTTAAGCCACAGCCCGTCCAACAAAATCGTGCACACCAGAGCGCCTGCTCCATCGGGAAGTGCGGGTGGACTATTTGGGCCATCATTGGCCGGCGGCCTCGCTGGTGTCGGGGGATGTCTTTAAAGGTCGCCTGCTAAGAGGGGTGTCTGTGTCAACGGCATGAAGGATGTGGGTGGTTTTCTGGGGTAGGAGGGACGGGCGGAGATAAGTATGCGGGACCTAGTAGTCGGGGTCATCGCCGAGTCGTGGGGCAGGCGAAGAGAGGACGGGCCCCGCCCGGAGGTCGGGGGATGTCTCTCCCAGACGATGCGAATGCGAGTCGTGAGGGTATTCATTTATTACCCTAAGCGAATGAAATGGAGTGCCGGCTATGCGGGCGAGCGTTTGTAAGCGTCGATGCGCTGCGGGCCCACTGCGGCGGGGCGATGCCCGAGGACGAGCCGTACTATTGCGGGTGCGGGGATGCATTCTGCTCGCCGCAGTCGCTCGCAGCACACTGCGAAGCGACAGGTCACTTGCCGGAAGAAGAGCAGCAAGGATTAGTCGAGTGCCCCATGTGCTCGGGCTTGTTCGGGAGCGAGGACGCGCTCCGGGCGCACTGCGGGGGCGTGCTACCCGACGGCAACGACGAACCGGCCTGGTGTTCGTGCGGTCGCTCCTTCTGCTCGGCGACGGCTCTCCTGCAGCACGCGAGGGCGACGGGCCATCCACCCGACGATTACGAATCGCTGTCGCGCCTCGACGACGACAACTATCGTCGCGGTCTGAGCGACGCCGCCAAGGCCGCCCTCGGAGCCAAGGCCCTCAAACCCACGCCGGACGACCTCGAACAAGAGGACCCCATCACGAAGGACAAGCGGAAGCCCTGCGCCACCATCGTCCCCCTCCCCTGTGGCCACCGCTTCGACAAACCCATGCTCTGGTTGTGGTTCGACACCCACCGCACCTGCCCCGTCTGCCGCCACGAGCTTGAAGACTAATGTCCTCCTCGTCCTATACTCGTATCTTCTTCTTCTTCTCCTTCTTCTTCTTCGCGTTGCTGCAAAGCAATCATCATCATTGCAAGGTAATTAAATCGCGAGATATCATTCACCGCGCGTGCCGCCGAACGAACTACTTTTCGGGCGTACTTACTGCCGAACATTCCGCATCCTCAGGACTTAAAAATAGTCCCCGATCGCGGGCGAGCGGGCGGGCGGGCGGGACGTGACGTCCAGGGTGATAGATAGATAGAGAGATAGATAAATAAATAAATAGTCTCCGCGTGTGTCATCCCGAAGTATGACATCGTGCTCGAAGCACCCGACTATGGCGGGCATCATACATACTGAATGTTAGCGGAGTTGGCCTCGGTACCGATGAAGGGCGTTGGTGGTGGCTCGAGCCACGCCTGGCGTAGTAGGAATGGCGGTGCGACTCGGGTGTATTCATTCGCGAAGGCCCGCTGACACGGGGCGCGAAAGATGCAGAATAAGCGAATACGCGAGATGCTGATACCCTCGACACACCCACTCGTTTGCGGTGCTGTTGAACAGTGAAAACTCAGTTCGCAGACGCAAAGGTAGGCGAAACTCCGGCGAATTCACATTGCCTGCGCTGTCCTAGCGTCGTAGGAGGCAGAGACAGCCCCCTAGGCACCGTAGGCAGTCTCATTGGTGGAGGGTGTTGCTGAATTTCTCTCCGAAGTTATTAGCTCGAGGTTCGCAACGACGCGCGCCATCAAGTTGTTGCCAGTTTTGCTTGTCATCTAGCACCAGTTCAATACTCTTCCAAGACAGGAGAGTGAGCGAGCCTTCATCCGTCACGCCACCAATACGTATTATTGGTGGCCTTCTGCCGTCTGCTAACCGGCGGTTGCGATGGAGGACGGCGCCTAACACGCTTGCTCCCTGCGGCGGCCCCGGCCGTCCCGGAGTGAGACGGTGCCTGCTCGCCTCCCGGGCTGGCCGGTTAGCACCCGGAAAGTCCGCGCTGGGATGGGGTTCGCTCGGTTGGGCAGAACGCGACGGACAGGTCGATTGTTCGTGGACCAACAAGTTTGCGGCCTGCGACGCTTTTGCACGACTTCGCACAAGACCGCGCGCAGTGGCGGTCCGTCATCAACGAGTCCTCGTCCCTCGCCTCTGCCCCAACTGCGTGATTTTCCTCTGTGATACCGTACCGGCCCCTGCCGGTCCGGCCTGGCTCCCATGCTCGGGAGAGGTCTGAAGTTAGTTAGTTAGATAGTTCTGCCGTCGCGTGCGTCGATGACAGTCACACCTCTAAACCGATAGAAGAAAATTCTGAGCGCCCAAGACGGGCGCGCAAACGGAGCTCGCCGATGTCATAAGTCAATTATTATTATTCACACCTGAATGTATGAATGTGAATGAATGTATGGAGGGCGACGGTGCACCCTTAAGAAGAAGCCGCAGCGTTTCGTGGTTCGCGCAGCAGGAGCGTTGGCTTGTAGGTGGGCTCGTAGGTGGGGCAAAGAGGGTCGGCGCAGTCGGGGTCGTCGGCGAGGGGCGTGTCGCCATGGACGTAACCTTTGAGGGAACCCGAACCGAGGGACGCGGGGAGGACGTAAGTAGCCGCGGCGTCGCCCCGACACAGTGGGATGAGCGCATCGGCCGCCGTCTGCCAGTCCCCGAGATCGTTGTCATCATCGATGGCGTCGTACGCGGCCTGGAACGCAGATTGGTCTCCAAGAGTGGGCCAAAGCGTAGCGTTGGAGAGCGCGACGTTGAAGAAGTAGCCCCACTCGAACTCAAAGTAGGGGATGCTCGAGCCGTCCGTGTCGCAGAGCCTGATGAAGCAGCGCTCGCAGTAGTCGTCGTAGTCGCCGCACGATCCCTCGTACTTGCGCGAGAAGCTCGCCAGCGCGCGCCATCTGTCGTCTACGAAGACAACGTCTTCGTCGGTAAACGAAAAACGCGAGGGTAAGTCAGAGGTCGTGCGCACCGTCGGGAGCGCGTCGGGGCTGTCGCGCGACAGCAAGTACACCCAATCGGCGGCCTCCATGCGGTCCCAGAAGTCCGAAGCTTCGCGCCAGTCGCAGACGACGTCGATCGTCACCTCGAGGCTGTCCCTCCCGCTCTTATCCAGCGCGCACAGCGTGTGGTGGCGGTCGATGATGAAAATCGCTGTTGCCTCACCACCGCTCGGACCCAGGACGGCGGGAATTGCGTCCTCGAGCTCGTCTTGGGCGTCGTCGTCGTTGTCGAACTGCGTCTGGAGCTTGTGTTCGACCCAAGAGTACCCCACGTCGATCTGCGTCGGACGAATCAACGCCTTCAAATTCTCCCACTTGTTGTCGCAGCGTCCCGTGAACGCCTCCGACGACGCGAGCACGTCGTCGCAGTCGATGAGCCCCTGGCACCGACACAACAGATTTGTGGTCATCAGAAACAACCACATCGACCCTATCTATCGTGAGGGTAAAAAAAAGGCTGAGGAGGTATTCGTGGTCATCTGATGTGAACGCCAGGCTTGCCGCCGTATGAGCGCGTGGTGGTTCGAAGCGGGAGCCGTTGAACGCAAGGATGCTGCACCCATGCACGTCGCAACTTTAAGAAGCGTGCGTTTAACGCGTCGACAACGAGCTGCTACGGACGGGCGGGCACTTTGGAAAAAATGCCGTACATGTCTTTATAAAGCGTGAGGAAGAGCGGGCTCAATCGCCGCGAGTCTAGCAGCGTGGACGCCCTGGATGAAGATTTTCGTCGCGACGGCGGTCTCGAATTCGGCTTGCCCCTCAACGACGTCGGCAACCCCGCCGCCGCCGCTGATTTCTGCGTCGACCGCTCGAGTTCGTACGAGCTCGGCTAGCACGAAGATTTCGAAGACATGATGATGTCGAAGAGAGCGTGGTCTCTTCGAGATCGTTTAGTGCGTCATCGTTGTGCGCGCCGGGCATGGCCTCGGTGGCGATCCCGAGCACGTACGGTGGCGCTCTTTCGCGCGTCTTTCTCGCGCAGTTCCTAGTCGCTGCTGCTGACAGAACGCTGCCGTAAAACTTGGCCCGACGAAAATTATCGAGGAGGCGGTGGTGGATGGCACCCTGAACGTATACGACATCTAGCGTCTGTTCAAGGACGCCGCATTGGAGGAGGAGGACCGTATTTTCCTTCGAGTCGCGAATAATAATAATCGAGGAAAAAAAAGTGACGCAGAAAAAAGTCGTGGTCGGCTGTAATACTATGAAGGGATGTGATGTGGCAAAACACTCCGAAGTCGGCGGCATTGATGTTTCCGGAGTGCCCCCCCCCCTTCCTTGGCAATCAATGCCCCAGTGTTCCACGGGCGCCCGTCTTCCTTCTTCTTCTTTTTGCTGCACAGTTGTTTCCGAGTCATACGCGAGCGCGGCATGCTGTAGAACACCAGCCTACGAACCAAGTCTCGCTAGGAAATTGCGAGACTCACACTCTTATCCTTCGTTCAGACCCCCTACAGCATGTGGTGAGACACGAGCGTCAATACGGCGAAAAAAATCTTTTTACGGCCGCCGCGGCGCAAGCAACCAGCCTGAACGAGTCTCAACGCCACCAGATCAAGAAACTTGAACGAAAATCTCCTTAGCAGCGCGCGCGCGTGTCTCTCTGTAAAGAGAGAATGGGAGCGGCGGCACGAGCCTGTGTCGTAATCCCGCGCGCAGGAGGAATAGAGGGCCGACACAGAGCAACGCGACGCTCGATATAATAAAATTCGTCTCACACGGCACAGGCACTCGACACAAAAAAGAAGTGAAGTGTTCTCGGGTATATAATAAGTTCGCCATCGTCGCACATTCCGCAGCAGCAGGAGCAGGTGACATACATTTAGTTGTAGGTGTTGAGGATTTCGCGCTCGATGCGGCGCTCTTTAGCGTCGTCGATGAGCTTTGTCGCGTAGGGTTCGAGGGGCTGTTGGAGCTTCTGGAGGTCTTCGGGAAGGTACTTGCGCTTGACGTCGATGTCGAAGGCGCGCTTGAAGCGGCGCGCGCGCAGCTGTAATTCCTCGGGGGACATTCGGGACAAAGCCTTTTGGTAGTCCTCGTCCTCGACCTTGATGTCGTCGTACTTGAGGCCGTACTGGTTGAGCGACGAGACGACCGAGGCCTGGTAGGACTTGCAGAAGTTGAGCCAGAGGCGATTGCCAAGGCGCAGGAGGGCCATGATGTGACGTTGCGACGGTCCGTTAATTCTGTCCGTTGCACAATGTTCGCTTTTGCTGTGATGGCGAGCGCCTACGCGCTGAGCGTGGCGCCGTTGCGGATGACCGCGACGACGTCGGAGTACACCCTCGACGACATGGCGATCGGGTCGGGGATCGAGCCATTGGGGAACTACCTGCTGATCCGTGTCGCGGCGTCGTTGGACGCGACGACGGGGGGCGTGCTGCTGCCGGACAAGGCCAAGGAGAAGCCGACCGAAGGGATTGTTGTGGCGTGCGGTCCGGGGCGCACGCACCCCGACACGGGCGTGCTGATGCCTGTGCCCGTCGCCGAGGGCGACCGCGTGCTGTACGGCAAGTACGACGGCACCTCGTTGAAGTACTGCGGAGAAGACCATCAGCTGATTCGCGACGACGATGTTCTGCTCGCGTGGGAGGGCGACAAGACCCTCGACTCGGTGCGTCCCGTCCGCGATCGGCTGCTTTTGGAGGTGACGAAGGTCGAGGACACGACGACGACCGGTATAGCACTGGCTCCTGGAGTCGCCGAACAGCAAAAGACGTCCGCCGGTACCGTCATCAAGGTCGGTGAAGGCCGGCTAGCTTCCTCCGGGACCATCATGCCGATGCCGGTCGAGGTTGGCTACTCGGTCAAGTACCGGGACTATGCCGGTTCCGAAGTCAAAATTGAGGGCAAAGACTACGTCGTCTGCCGCATGATTGACTGCCTCGCCAAGTGGAAGGATGACTAGATAGATGCCGTTTCTTCCGTTACTGTGCGTTGTTTCCGATATTTTCTTTCTAAAATGCACTGACTCGCGGGTACCTCCGTCGCTCTTTTCTTTCATATTTAAGTGGGGGCGAGCGCAATCAAGCACGACCTTGCGAACAAAAAAGAAGGTGGCATATAGTTTGCCAGCGAGCGAGATCTCTATTAGGTAAGTGCCGGGAGGAGGACGGTCGAGATCAGAGAGCGTGTTGCGAGAAGAGCGGCTTGTCTTCCTGTATTCACGCTCGGCACACCTGCGCCAAGAGCGTCACCTTCTCAACTGCCGTGCTGGTTTGGTTGCCCCCCCCCCTATAGAGTGGTGGTGGTGGCTTTCCGCGTCAAAAATGCCTAGGGTTTCTGCGTCGTTCGTTCGTTTTCGGAAGACGTTTCTGAGGGTAAGAGTTACAAAAAGTTTCGCCTCGATTCCAAGCATCATGATGCAGGGGGGTTCCACGCCGCCACCCGGGGGGAAGTTGGAAGAGGCGCGAGGTCAATCAATCAATCAATCAACGCGCGGGTGGCAGCGTCGCAAGAACGACGACGGCCTTCAAGGCAAGTATCGATCGAGAACGGCGCTTGGTACGTACTGTACGTACTACCGCGGCGGTTCTCTGTCTGCCCTGTCCTCTTGTTTCGTGCCAGGAAAATATATAACGTCTGCGGCAGTTACCACCAGCAAAAACCAAACTGTTCTCACAGTTGGGGCAAGATATTCCTAAACCCAGAGAAAATTTTTGTACCTAGGTAGTTGTGTAGACTTCGCCGAGGGGGATGGAGACGCCGACGCCGCCGCCGCCGACAGAGGCTCCGTTCGACGACGAGATCCTCGCGCTCCTCGCGCCGCCCGGGGAGGCGATGGACCTCGAGTGGCTCCTCGAGAAGGATGATCGGGTGTGGAGCCTGCAAAACGTATCGGCCGTATCTCGTTCCCTCGCGGCCGTCAAGCAAGAGCCTTTGTCGAACATGTCGGCCGTGTCCCACAACCTCGCGAACGTGGGGGCCCTCCCCCAGTGTAACCAGCGGCACGCGCGATGCGTGGCGCCGGTGGCCGTCGCGGAGGACGTCCCGGAGGCCGTCGTCGTCCAGGAACCGTCTCTGCTCGACGCGGCGAGGCCCTTCCATTTCCAGGCGGCCCCCCGGAAGGGCCGCCGGACGCAGCGGGTCGCGGCCACCGAGGACCAGCAGAAAAAGCTCGAGCTCCGGCGAACTAAGAACCGGGAGGCAGCCGAGCGGATGCGCCGTCGTCGCCGCGAAGAGACCGCCGGACTCGAGAAAGCGGTTAGGGAGCTTACGGCACGCTGCGATGAGTTGTCGGCCAAACTTGCGGCGAGCGAGGCGGAGAACCAGCAGCTCCGCGGCCTCAAGCAGCTCGTTCTCGCGGTGGCTCCGCAGCCAACCGCCGAAGGCGCCGTCGTCGATGCCAAACTTCTGGCCGACCACGTCCACTGCCTCGCAGGGGAGCCGGTCTCCTGATTTTTTTTTTTATTAATCTGATTGAAACGCGACCTCGTCTACAACGACGACAACATCCGCAACAACATACTCCTCGAATTAATGTGGATCCTCCTGCCCTCACACGCGGAGAAGAGCTAATGCCTTCTCCTGCAACGACACAATACACACCACACTCCACACACACCACACACACACACAATCGCGCGCGACCTCCTCTCCTCACTGACCTCTTCTTGTTGTTGTTGTTGTTGTTGTTCTTGTTGTTTGAAGACCATGATCGTCGTCGTCAACAACGATGATCATCATCTTCATCATCATCTTCCTCGGGACCCAAGAAAAAATGGATAAAGAGCCAGCCAGCCAGCCAGCCAGCCAGCCAGCCAGCCAGCCAGCCAGCGTCACGCCACCAGCATCAAGAGCCCCCCCAGGGCGAGAAGGAAGATAGCCGCGGCACGCAGGGCAACGGTGGTTCTCTGGGCGCGGCGCCAGACCTCGTCGTAGGGGAGGCCCTCGAGGACCTGCAAGACGGCGGGCCGGGCGCCGTATAGGCCGGGGACACGCGACAGGGCGAGCCGCGCGAAAAAACCAACCATAAACCGAAGACGGGCGAGTCTCGTGCCCTGGCCGTATTGGTAGGGAAAGCCGACGGCGACGAGGTGTGCGAGGGCCCTCGCAGCCGGCGCGCGCCGGCTCTGGTACTCGCGGACCGCCGTGCTCATGTCGCGGCAGCAGTCCTCGAGCTCGAGAGCATCCTCGAGGGCCGCGTTGACGCCCTGGCCGAGGTCGGGGGGGAAGGCGTGGGCGCTGTCGCCGACGAGGAATACGCGAGTTCCGTTCGCCGTCGTCGCGGCGACCGGATTCCTATATTGGGGCCTGGGAAATTTTCCGGGACGTAGCCGGTCGAATCTGTCGAGATCCGCCTGATTCCACCGGATCTGCGGGAAAGCGGTTTTCATATCCAGGCCGCCGCGCCAGACGGGATGGTCTTGGTCTGCGATCACGTTGGCGGTTCTCCTGTCGACGAACGCGTCGTTCACCGGCAGCAAACCGAGGCGTAGCTTTGCTTCGGGGATCGAGGGCACCGAGTAGGCCTGCCGCGCCGTCGTTTCGCCTCCCGACGTCTCGAGGTTCGTGGGGACGTTGATAATTTTGTACATTAATCCAGCGCTCGGCGAGTCGAGCGTCGAGGTCTCGGCGCCCATCGCCTCCGCGACTCCGCTCGAGATTCCGTCGGCCCCGACCACGATCGAGGCCTCCCCAACAACTCCTTCCTCGTACACCACGCTCACGCCGCGCGCCAGTGCAGCCTCTTTGAGCAACTCGACGAACTGCGCGCGAGGTATCCACGCCGCGTCCTCCGACGCGATCGGCGGACGTATCGGCGCCGAGGCTGGCCCCTCGGGCGGCACCCGGATGACCGTGTAGTTGCGGTTCGAGATCCCGACCTCGCGCACCTTGCCTGTCAGGCCGTGCCGGTCGAGCCATCGCTGACCTCGCGGATCGATGAGGTACAAGTATGACCTTTCGTCATCCACGATCTCCCTGCGTTCGAACACGACGGTCGAATAACCCAGGGACGCCAAGCTGATCGCCGAGCTCAGACCGGCGGGACCGCCGCCGATCACCACAGCGGACGGTCCGAGTCCATGACTCATCGCGACCAACGTGATGACGAAGAACATCAATCCGTCTTGGATATTTTGACTACTACTTCTCGAGTCAAGTAGTCATTCTTCGGGTGTACCGGGCGGGGCCTACATAAGGTACCGGCTTTCTCAATGTCTATAGGACCCTTGTAATATTTTGGAAAAAAGGGGGACCGCGACAAAAAATTGTTTTTCTAAATTTAGGGGGTCTGCGATTTTGACGTGACATAAACAAAAAAAATTGTCACAAGCGGACGGACGGACGGACGGACGGACGGACGGACGGACGGACTTCAAGCAAAAGTGGTTGTCTGTCGCACACAGTGTGTGTTCGGCGGCGGCGGCGGCGGCGGCGGCGGCGAACTGACCTGGTTCCTTCTTCACACCGACGACATGCGTCTAGCCAGCGTCGAGAGTGCGCGACTGGAACGCTCAGCGTGGCCTTAGCTGATGACCGGCTCGCGCCGAGCTAGGTACTCCTCGTCTACTGCCGAGAGCGCTCAATTAATTTCCGACGACGAGTCGCGGACGCCCGTCGTATTGCCGCCTTGAAGGCTTTAATAATTGCCTAGTCCATCCTCGGCCGGAGCCAAGAAGCTTCTCGAGAAAAAACTTGTCGACTTCGGTTGGTGACAGCAACGCCAGGTATATACCGCCGCGCGTCGCGCGGAAGGGACCGCGCGTTTCAAGGTCGATATGATATGACCACGCTGTTGATTTTGGGCAAACGACACCCCCGGCTGCTTAATTTCAAAAGGTCAGCGCACCTCTCAACTACTTTTTAGTCAGCTCAAAGAACACCGCCTTTTCGTTCTCAAAACCACCGCACGACTAGGGACAAGCAAGAGCCGCCGCGAGGGTGTTGAGTCTCCGGCGCTCGAATCGGGATTCGCGCATGCGGCGGAGGGCGGCGGCGGGCGAGGGGTCCTCGTGCCACTGGACGCCAAAGTCGGCGGGTAGGGTGTTGAGTTTGCGCCAGGGGTAGCCCGGGCGGAGCCAAGGTGGTCTCGGGATTGTTGACCTCGCCGCGCAGGCGTGGCACTCGAGCTCGACGTCGTCGTCGGCGACGACGAGCGTCGTCTTCGTTGCGAAGCACGCTCGGCACGTTTTGAGCCGGGTGATGTCTTCGAGCGACCGGAGCGCTTTCGCGGCATCCAACACAACGAGGGGCGCGCGGACCGCGAGGCCCTGGCTCCGGAGGTAGAGACGGAAACCGGGGAGGGCGACGTGCAGGGCTGCAGCCGCCGCAGCGAGCGATCTGAAGCGTCGCTTCGCGTTGCCGTTGAGGCAAAGGTGCCAGATGGAGCCGCCGTAGGGCCTCGCGTCGAGGTCGGGCCACGTCCGCAGGGCCGCAGGTCTCACAACCGCCGCGAGCTTGGCAGCGAGAAACGCGTTGACGGCCGAGCGAATGTCTAGGAAGGGTGCGGCTAGCTCGAGGACGAGGAGCATTAAGAGGTTTTTTAAGAGTAAACTAAGCACTTAATGGGAAATAATCATTCCCTTTATCAACGTTCTTAGAGTTTGGTCTTGGGGAAATCATGGTACTCTTGGCCGAGTGTTGAGCTCGGTGTACTTGATGATCCTGGTTGTTGCAATTGAACTCTTTTGTTGTTGTTCGTGCGCAGTAGGGTGACATCGTACGTCTCGTCCGCGTCGAGCATGGTGTTTGTTTCCCTTTGTTCAGAACAAGATGTCCCGTCGTGCTCAGGCAGCGGTCACAGGAGCTCGACGAGCCATGTGCACCAATTGAACACACTTCGAGGCTCTCGCGATGTCCGGAATTAATCATTCGCTCGTTGGTGAGCGGCAAATACAACTTTCCAACGTCGAGCACAATCAGTGGAAAAAAAACGACTTCATTCTTCATGTCAAGCTCATGATTATTAAGCGATTCCAGTTGATCAATCAATCACCTCGAGAGTTTGATCCACAGTGAGTGAAGTCGCGTCAAGACAGGTATTTCCGGTCTCGGTGAGGGAGGTCAACATCGACTGTCTTACTGTGCGGCATCGATTTCGCAGTTTGTTGCGTTCGTGAGATCGACGACATCTAAAGTTCCAGCTCCTCCTCGCAGGGACTAGATCATGTTGTATTTGATCAACGGGACGCAAGCCCTCAGGTAGAGGTGTTCGTGTTGCACGAAGATAACGGCTGGCATGAAAAAAAATCGCCTCAAATTCGGCCAACGCCCCCACTGCGCTGATTTTTTTTCGGGGGAGGTCAGAGTTTTGGTGGCCGCGAAGATTTTCATCGGAGGAACGTGCGCAAAAGGATTTATGGATGGATAAGCTGGCAATTTCGCCCGGAACCTTGTTACGTCGAGCTTGCGCGATTTTCCCTCAAAAAAATGGCAATATCGTATGGAGCTCCTAAGCCAGAAGAAATGAACTTGGGTATATCGTGGGCATTGGTCAGCAGCTCCTGGCCACCAGCTGGGAATAGATTTGTCATCTTCTTTGCATTATCGAGTCAAGTCGCCACATGCCGCCACACAGACCTTTGATGATAAGATATCACGCACGTCACGCGCTTTGACGAAAACTTCTTCGGCGAAATAATTTATTGCAGCCAGGTGTAGGACAGCGGTTGCGTTCGCCAAATCGTCGATATCTGCACGCTCTGCGAGCCTGGAGCAAACGTGCCGGCATCATCTGTTCGGTCGTCAGCTGGAAGGAAGGCCACGTACACCGCCGGTTCACTCGAAATGCTTTATTGGGCCAGATGATGAAGGGCTACGATGATGATACGCACGCTGTCGCTTCCTTCGTCCTGAAGTGTTTATTACTGTACTCGCGTGAAATGAAATGAATTCCCAACGCCAAGAACCGGTCCGTTAGGAGGATGAGCACGACACCGCGGAGCCGGCAGCAGCGTCGAACCCCGTTGGCGCCGCGGAAGAAGCGCGGCGCGACGCAGTTGGAACAAGCCGGCGAGGGAAAACGGCTGTTCGAGGGTCCCGAGGAGGATACGCCCGAGCCGTGCGTCGTGAGCGAACCGATTAAGCGCGCCTACGCCATCGTGCGCCGATCGAGCAATGGTCTGGGGGAAACGGGAGGTGCGATCTACGGCGAGGTGACGGCGAGCAGCTTCCAGCGCGTCGTAGATGCGATGGGACTCGAACCAACGTCGATTTTCCTCGACGTCGGAAGCGGCCTCGGGAAACCGAATTTTCACGCGGCTCTCCACGCGGGCTGCGCGTCGTTCGGCGTCGAGCTCGAGGAAGTTCGGTGGCAGCTCGCCACCTTTAACCTCATGCAGATGCACGCGGCGGGGTTCGGGGGCGGGGTCTACTTTCTGCACGGCGACATCACGGCCGCTTATTCCCTCGACCCGTTCTCGCACGTCTACATGTTCGACGTTGGATTTCCGCCTACGCTTCTCGAAACCCTAGCGGACCTCTTCAATAGGAGCCAAGCGAGGGTCCTCGCTTCCTTCCAAAAAAACTTGGACGAGAACTATGGTTTTGACGTTGTTTTGCGGCGCAAAATCCAGACCTCGATGCACGGAAGTACCGAGAAACACGCGTGCTTCGTTTACGATCGACATCTCCGAGCCTCACCAGTTTCCCCGGACCCCCTTTTTGTGGAGGGCCTCGAAAAACTCCGGGAACCAAAGGAACTCCAGTGCAAGGACGCGGCGGACCGCCTCGATGCCTCGCACTCCAAGCCCCGCCGGCCGCGCTCGGCGCGCAAAACCGACCCTTACCTGACTCCCCCCCGCCGGATAATATGATTCCTGTGTAATAGATAGAGGTTAACCTTATTCAGGCAGCATTGCGTCACTAAATTCTCTCTCTCCACAAGGAAGGAAGAAGGAAAATGGCCAGCGAGCTGCGCGCGAGCCAGACGTCGTTGTACATCGAGACGGGGTCCGGGCGGCGCGAGCTGGAGGACATCGGGGTGGTGAGAGTGGCGATCCTGAATGCAATGTACGCCCGCGAGGCGTCGGAGGGCGTGATGAGCGGGACGATGTCGTCGTCGCCCCAGCACAAGCACCGCCGCCGGAAGTTGGCCATACGATGCTACCACGTCCTCCACAATCGATGGCACTATTTGATCGTGTACGGCGCGCTCGTATGCTATTTGTGGGTCGTGCCCCACCACGAGCGAGGGGGAGTGCTTCGGGGACCCGCGAGGAAGCGACGGATAGTCGCTTATTTATCGTTGTCTTGCCTCGGAATTTTTGCCGTCGACTGCCTTTGTTATTACGTCGTGATCGGGTTCCACGTGCGAAACCACTTGTGGGGCCTCGCGTACGGGGTTTTGATCGCAGCGCTCCTCGTCGACGAGTCGATCGCGTGGACGACGCGGCCTCGTAGAGTCGCGAAAGGCAGAATTCTCCTCGCCGTCTTCCGGTTAAAAAACGTCAGGGCCGCCGGGGCTGCTGTGATCCGGACGATTCCCTCGCTGATCGCCCCCCTCGGTCTCGTTGCGACCCATGTTTTCACTTTCGCTTTCGTCGCCCACTCCTGCCTCGAAAACTACTACGATTCAAACCATTCTTGCGAAATCAGACCTACCGAATTCGGCCGCAAGCTCCCCGCGGAGTGCGAGGACGTCGGCCCCTGGGAACGTCAGGACTACTTCGACACGATGACCGAGGCGGTGGTCCAAATGTTTATATGCTTCACGACCGCTAATTTCCCGGACGTCGCTTTTCCGTACCTCTACCGCCGATCTAAATTCTGGTTTCCGTTTTTTGTCGCATACCTGACAATTGCGGTCATCATGATGAACCATGTTCTGGGGTCCGCGTTCGCGAGCTGGAGCCTCGCCAAGGCCGACGCGGCTCGGCGCCTCGCGGAGAGGCGCAGGCGCGATTACCTCCGTTTGTTCTCGTTCCTCGAGCTCGATACTACCGACGCGGTCGTGAACGTTGCGGCCGTCCGCTTAATCCTCCGGAACCTCCGCCCCGACCTCGCTCCCGAGGTCGTCGACATGATCGCCGCCACCACCACCACCACAAACGACGACGACGACGCCGCGGATCTCGACGCGTTTATGGACGTCTGCGAGCTCGCGCTCACCGTCGACGTCGCGAGAAACCCTTTTTTCGGGCACAAATCCCCGAGCCGCCGAAAGGCAGCTTGGCGCCTCCTGCAGTCGCCCTTGTACTCGACGCTCCAAAACTCCATCAACATCGCCAACGCCTGTCTGATGTTCGCGACCTGCTTCATCGACGACAACAACAAGAACCAGAGTTATTTCGGCTCGGCCGATTCTAGCCTCTGGACGCAGCTGGTGATCGCGCAGTACGTGCTCCTCGTCGCACCAATCCTGGACATGCTGATCGAAATCTACGCGGTCAGGTGGCACTTCTTCTTCCGGTACAACAAGGTCGCCGCCCTCACGATCGCCACGACCGTCGCCGTGCCGCTGGCGCTCTCGGCGATCCCGTCCGCGCGCTCTCTCGCTCCGCGCGTCTTCGCCGCTCTCATCCTCCTCAGACTCTTCTTTCTCCGACGATTCATCCGGAGTCTCGCGAATTTCGGCAAGGCGGTCGAGTACACGATACCTCTCACCATCCACCAACTCGCCGTCCTCGCGTACGTCTTCCACGTCTACGCGACCTTCGCGGTCTTTCTGTTTGGAAAACACCGCCTGCAGCGCCAAGTCGAGGGGTCCATGTTTTCCGCCGAAGACTACAACTACGTCTTCAACTGCAACCGCTTCCTCGACGCCCTCTTCTTCCTCTTTGTCGTCTGGGTCGGCAACAACTGGCACATCTTCATGAACGGCGCCGCCGCCGCTTCGGGAGTCGTTTCCGCTCGCGTCTTCTTCCTATCCTTCTACGTCGTTGTTGTGCTCGTCCTCACCAACGTCGCCACGGCCTTCATCGTCGAACTTATGGACCTCCACCTCCGCAACCTGGCGGCGGCGGCGGCAGCGGCCGCCGTCGTCACCACGCCCACCACAAAAGACCACCACCACCACCACCACCACTCCGTCGTCGTCGTCGTCAAAAACAAATCGCACAGACGACGACGACGAGGTCTCTCCGACAGTCTCAACGACGACGACGACGAGGAGCAGCCCATGTGGCTCTTCCGCTTCCCTAAATCTAGGCAACATCATGCCCACATCGCGCGCCGCAACGGCGACGATTCCGCCACTGCAACAACCAAGATCCGGATGCGCGAGTTCGTTTAGGGTTACTACTACTACTACTACTACCACCACCAGAAGAGATGGCTCCTCCGTGCGGTAGCGCCGTGGCGGCGAAACGGGTGAAAACGCGGCACCCAGAAGAAGAAGAAGAAGAAGAATACAGTAGTAGTAGCAGCATAAAACGAAGAGCGTTATTGCGGCTCATCGAGATGAAGCCCCTCGCGATGCTGAACGGCGTCGACGATGATGAAGCCCCCCTCGACACGAAACGCGGTGTGCTGCTCAGGATGGTGGACGCGAAGGAGGAGTGGCTCTTTGGGTTGGTCGACGGCGTCTCGGAGGCCGCTCTTTTGTCGTTGGTGGAATCCCGGGCCGCGTCTCAATCGGTCGTCGTGGAACTGTCAAAACTTTTTGACAAGGTCGGCGTCGAGAACCACGTTACCGAATTGCTGAAATTGATGGTCCCGTGGCACCGGTACGAGCCGAGGATCGACGAGAACGTCGAATTGCCCCCTGGCGTGGGCTCGGATGTTGCCGGGAGTTACGGCGACTTCAAGGACTTTGTCGAGCTCGGCGCAACAAATTGGGTCGAGCGAATCGTCCAAAAATGCGATCATCTTCGCGTTGTCGTCTGCGCGCTCGCCGCTCACGCCTCCCAACTCGAGGTCCTCAAATGGGCGCGCGCCAACGGTTGCCCATGGGATGAAGTGACTTGCGAAAGCGCCGCGCTCGGCGGTCACCTCGACGTTCTTCGATGGGCGCGCGCCAACGAGTGTCCTTGGGACGGAGCAACGTGCGCTGGCGCCGCCAAGAACGGCCACTTGGAGGTCGTCAAGTGGGCCCGAGCTAACGGTTGTCCTTGGGACGAACGAACCTGCGCTGCCGCTGCTCGCGAAGGCCAATTCCACGTGCTCGAGTGGGCGCGAGCCAACGGGTGCCCGTGGAACGACACGACCTGCCTCTGGGCGGCCGCGGCCGGCAATCTCGATGTCCTCAAGTGGCTGCGCGCCAACGGCTGTCCCTGGGACAGATACACGTGCTCTGTCGCGGCTCGCGCTGGCCACCTTGAGGTGCTGAAGTGGGCGCGCCAAAATGGATGCCCCTGGCGCAAGGCCGCTTGCGTCGACTCGACCCACCCGGACGTCCAGGCTTGGGTGCGACGCCAGCCTGATGATGATGATGATGATGATGATGGCTAGTACTGATATAATACTACTACCACCTACCTCGGCGTCGTCGGTGTTGAGGGCGCGGGCTTTGGTGGTGGTGGTGGTGGTGGGGCAATCGTGGCCGGAGAGGCGTCGCGGGCGACGGCGCGACCGTAGTCTCCGATGCCCGTGAGAGTTAGGCGCGGCCTCGGCAAGATACATGAGGGTGGCGAGCTCGCTCGTCGCGGCGCTCCCGGAAGAGAACCGGGCGCGGTCCTCCTCCAACCGTGCTTCGGCTCGGCGCTCTCTTCCGTCGACTCGAAAAGCGAGAAGGGCAGAGTCGGGAATAGGGACGAGATGGTCTCCTAGCCTTCGTCGTTGAGCCGCCGGAGTTTAAGACAAACCTGCCACAGCTCGAGGTCGACGACCGGATCGCCCTCAAAAAGTCGGTTAAGTCCGTCGTCGTGGATGTCCACCCTCACAACTGTCTCCCTATCACCACCCAGATAAGTCAAAAGAATCAAAATTTCGCGAAAGACGCTCGCGGTCGCCAACTCGCGATCCAGACGGACCGGATCCCGCAGCAATCCTCCATCGGCCGGGCACCTCCCCATTCCCCGGAGCGCCTCGATCCCTCTCGTTTCCTCCAAAAGACACGAATGATCAGGAAGTTAAATAAAGCGCGGCGTCGTCGGCAGTCACAACGCTTTGGCGACGCCTCGCGCTTCGAAATAATCGTCGCGACACCCGCGCCACTCGGCGAGAACCGCGTTCAAAACCTCGAACGCCGCGACGTCGCTTCCTCGAGATCTCCCACATCCTCCAACCCCCTCGCCGCGAGGTCGCGCGAGAACCTTCAGATTATTCGGAGAGCAGGCGTTTGGTCTTGGCGATCAGACGGTCGAGGTCGGGCTTTGGATTCGCCATACGCCGCACCTCCGCGGGCTCTCCCCGCACGAAACAAACTAACTAACTAACTTCGGACCTCTCCCGGGCATGCGAGCCAGGCTGGGCCGGCAGTAGCCGGTCCAGGATCACAGAGCAAAGCTGTCTCTTAACCAACCTTATCCGGTATCTTCGTCTGGTTTTTCCTCATCAACCTCCATATCCAAAGAGTCTTCGGGGAATCATGGTGCTCTCGGCGTTTTTGAAAAACTCGGTCTCGTGTCACACGAGGTCCCTGTACTTAATCCGGGCCGCCGCCGCAATGAAGAAATTCTTGTTCGCAAGCAGTATGCTGGCAACAACTTTGTCCGTCTCGTCCGCGCAGAGCAGCAACGTGTTTCCCTAGTCGTCAGGAGACAAGATTTCCAATGCTCAGGCTGCGCTCACAGTAGTAGTAGTAGTAGTAGCTCTGCGCGCCGTGAGTACGTACCAATTGAATAATCCTTTAGAGGAAGGAGGCTCTCGCCATATGTCCGGAAGGAACGAACCCATGCTGCTCCTAGGTGAGCGGTCGATACAGCTTTCCAACGTCGAACCCGGTCTGTGAAGCCGACCTCATCCTTCTTCTCAAGTTCAAGATAATGCTCTTTCCAGTTGAGCGATCTCGATATCCAGATCCATTGAGTGAAGACCTACCTGCTCAAACTCCACATTGAAATCGGGCATCTGGTTCTCAGGCATAGCAAGAGAAGGCACGTCGCCACTAATTTCGTCGTCCCAAGCGCCGGGTGCGTCGAGTGCCGCCAAGAGCCTGCGGGCAGGCGCAGACTCGGAGAAAGGAAGTCTTTGCCATTTCGTGGTGGAATGCAGTCCGTGCGTAAATCACATATTCTTCCTCGAGCAAGCAACTTCCTGGCCTGAGTTCTATGATTCGACTGGACGACAGGTGCCGGCAGTTGATAGTCCGAAAGTCAAGAAGGAAGGCAATCAGCTCGCGATCGTTTGAAGAACTCGTTGTCGAAGTGACGCACGTAGTTTTCATTATCCCCGCAAAAAAAACGACGCTCACATTCGAGTATAGCCCGCTGAAGACAGATTTTTCCGGTCTCGCTGAGGTCGTCAACATCGACAGTCTTACGTGGCATGGATTTCGCAGTTATTTATGTTCGGGAGATTAATGACTCTTCTAGCGTCCCAGCTCGCAGAGAGTCGATCATGTTGTGCCTGATCAATGCGGCGCGCGCCCCCAGGTATACGTGTTCATGTTGCACGAAAACAACGGGGTCATCCGTTATAGCAAAAATCGCCTCGAATTCAAAGCCAACGCCACCCATTGCTCATCACTGATTGTCCAGGGGAGTCCAATGTTGGTAGCCGTGTACAGTTTGAGCACGTGGTGCATACGCAGCAAGGAACACGAATAAGTTGGTATCGCGCCCCGAACCTCGTCTTATTGAGGTCGAGCTTGAGCTTTGGCGATTGATTTCCCCGGCTGTAATGGCAAAAGCGCACGCAGATCCTTCAAACGTGTGCCCCCGAAAGAAAAGTACTTGGCTCCATCGTGGGCACCACTGTTCAGCAGCTCCTGGCCAGCTGGGAATGGATTGATCACCTGCTCGCCTCTGGGTCGTGTCAAGTCGACACATGCCGCTGCCGAGATTCTTGAGATATCATGCATGTCACACGCTTCGATCTCATCAAAAAATTCTTCGGCGACGCCAATTGCAGCCCGTTCGTCTTGAACAATGGTTGCGGCCGACAAATCGATATCGATTCTCTACACAGACCACAGAACGGAGCAGAGAAGCCGTGCCAGAATCGGTTCCGTCGTCAGCTGGAACTAGGCCCACGCGGGAACACCGTCTCAACGCCACTCGAATCGGGCCAGATGAAGGATACAAGGCCAATGGTCTGTCGCTTGAAGTTTTCCTCGAGTGTCATGCAGCACCTGGGCGAATGGATTGCCGAAAGCCGCCGCTTCATAAATAACTCTCCATAGCAACGACGTGTATCAAGATTCGAACAACAAAACAACGATATTCCGCGTCCACCCATTCATCAAACAGGGCGTTTCGAGTCATCAAAGAGGGCGCTTGCCTTTCCCGCCACCGCCGCGGTAATACGCCGCCTCAATTATTTGGTTGCGATGATCTTCGTCGTCAGTCAAAGGTGCGCTTGGAAAAAATCGCTGCGACGTGTACCCGTAGTGCCGAGCCGAGAACGCCATCAGGGAAGAGTGCTTTTTTTGCCTGGCTGGGCATGGCCATGAAGTATCTCGTAATATCCGGTTTACCCTTCGAGGCTGCCACAACGCTCACGGCCGTCATAAAAAACGCCCTCCTTTTCTTGGTCTGTCTTCTGTTTCTTGGTGAGCTGTTGACGTTCCAGCTCGTCGAATCGAATCCTCCTCCGGATGCGCAGCCTTGAAGTGGGCCGGCCCCAAGAGGGCTTGGTCGTCTGTCTGCCATGTGCCCTTTTCTTGAAGTCTCTCGTCACCTTCAGGCGCTCCCGGCACCGGATACACCCATGCGTCGTCGCCTTCCCACTGGTCTACGCCGCGGTCAGGATGATTTTCCTTCAGTCGACGCACAAAATGTCCCACCACCACCCCTTGGAAAAAAAAAACCTGGTTGTTGATCGTCCACTTTTGTTGCCGGGCGTGTTCCACGTCACAACATCGACGTCGCAATCGGCTCCTTATTGTGAATTTCCTCCTTCTGTTAACACCGCGTTGTTTAAATTCCTCCTCATCATCAACATTATCCTCCACCTCCAGGCAGCACGGCTCGACTTGGCTCATCAGACTTGGCCAAAGTGAATGAACGTGAAAGTGAACGTTGGACTTCGGACGAAACTTTTCGGTGAAGTGAAGTGAAGTGAAGTGAAGTGAAGTGAAGTGAAGTAAAGTGAAATGAAATGAAATGAAGTGAAGTGAACCCAGCGAATCCCCAACGCTGAAAACTATTATATCTCTGAGCGGAGGACACGGACGTCGTGAGGTGTTCGTTCCGGACGCCGCATGCTGTCTCAGGCCGCTCCAAAGCCGCGGCTCTCCCCTCCGGCACCAAGTCGAGGCCCTCACCAAAAATTCGTCGGCATTGGCACTGGTCGCACGACTCGGAAGAGAACCCTCTGCGGTCGACAGTCGTTGGCAAGCACCGGGAGGGGAAAAAAAAAAAAAAGCGAGGCGGAGACTGATGAGTTACGACGACGACGTGATGTACATTAATTATCGGTGGCGGTGGTCGAATCGAGGGGCCGTCCTGCCGTCTCCGGCAAGCCCGCCACAAGGAGGCCTGGCATAATAGCGCCGATAGTCGCGACGACGAGCGCGACGAGGGGGAGGGGCAAGGACGAGTCGACGAGGTAGGGCGCGCCAAAGGCGGCGACGCGGGTAACGGTTATCGCGAGTCCGTGGGCCGTTCCGCGCTCTTCGGTTTCGTAGAGCTCGGCTATCTGGACCCAGCTCGCGCTAGTGGCGAGCATCATAGCGCCGAGGCCGAGGTAGAGGAGCGCGAGGTTCGCGTAAGTTCCGGTACCGAGCGCGAGCAACGAGAGCGCCGCGCCGCTTCCTATATACCCGGCGGTCTGGCACGGGACGCGACCCGAGTCTATGAAGCGGACAAGAACAGCGATGCCAACGAATTCGCTCGAGCTGATGGCTAGAATGAAGGGGTAGTTGAAGCGACAGCGCCCCCCGCTGCTCCCGAATATTCTGGTAACTAGAAGGGACGTCGCGTAAAAGCCAAGACCGGAAGTTCCCCAAATCAGGAGGACCCGCCAGGTGTGGGGTCGTCGGAGGACCTCGCCAAAATCCTGCTTGTGGAGAGCCTGGGGGGCGCCGCCAACCGGGGGCGGGGGTGCGGCGCCGTTAGCCTCGGCGACGCGGTCCAGGACTCGGCCGGCGGCGGCGCGGTCGCCCTCGACAACGAGCCAGCGGGGCGACTCGTCCAACAAGAGGGCCATCGCAACAAAAACAAAGACAAAAGGCAGTGCGCACGCGAGAACGAGGAATCGCCAGCTCCGGCGGACGATCCAGGAGACGCCGGCGACGTACGCCGCGCCGATCGCCCACGAAAATTCCAGCGACGCGAGATTGCGTCCTCTCGCGTCCTTCGGAAGGAACTCGGCGATGAGGTCGAAGGGAACTCCAAAGGCTCCGACTCCGACGCCCACGAGGAACCGGAACACGGCGAACTGCGCGAAATTTTGAGCTCCGGCCGTCAGGAGGCCGCCAAACCCGACCAAACAGGCGCTCGACAACGACAACGGTCTACGTCCAAAGCGATCTGCCAGGGGACCCGCGATAGCCGCGCCCACGACTTCTCCAGCGAACACAATAGACACGAGAGACGCAGCCTGAAACGAGTCGAGATCGAAGGACCCCCCAACGCACGAGTACAAGAACGCCAGCAAAGACACCTCCATCGAGTCTCCGCACCACAGCAACGCCGTCAAAAACGTCATACGACGCTGATACGGACCGTATCCGATCCCCTCGATCACCGCCTCGATGCTCGCGCCGCCAAGCAAAGGCGCCTGCTCGCCGCGACACATCTCACAAAAATAGATAGCGTCTAAAACACCTACCTCAACGGATCTTCTCTCGTCGGAACCTCTCACGCTGTGGCTGGGCGGGCGGGCCCATAAAAAGCATGATATCACACAAGGTAGTTTTAATTTAATTTAATTTAATGATGCCCCGCCGGCGCCCACGCACGAAATAAACCAAAAAAGAGCTACTACTACCTAACCTACGGTCGTCGTCGTCGTCGTCGTCGCTATAATAATGAATGAATAAAACAGGCCCTTCCTTCGGGGAGGGAGAGAACACAACAGTGGGATCCGAGAACCCAGCTGTTGTTCATGCTGTTCGGGGATCGTCAAGGCGCGCGTGGTTTTCCAATCGGTGTTAGGTGTCGCGGGAGTGGGCCGAGTAGACGCTGGCGGAGATTTGCCAGTGGCCGTTCGTTTGCTTGTAAAATAGGAAGTAGTCGGTGAATCGACAGCCGCGCCAGTCCAAGAGCTCCACTTTGGCGAGGGCGGCGTCGCCGGCTATGTCGATGGAGGCGACGTGGTGGCGGATGTCGGGGGCCGGTCCTGCATCGTTGACGGCGATGTTGAAATCGTCGAGATCGTGGTCGTGATAGTCTCCGTCGATCGATCCGATCGTATGGGCGTTTTGATTAAAGGCGGTCCGCAAAAAGTCGCCGTCGCCCAATTTCGCGCCCTCGACAAAGACCTGGATCGCCGCGTCGAGGGCCGCGTGGTCGGCGAACTTATCCTGGAAAACATCGTCCCAGATGCTCTTCTTGCCGTAGACTTTACCGCTCACGCGCCACCTATCTCCCATCTTGTAGAGCAACAGAAAGTCGGTCACTCGACTGCCTTTGCGATTTTGGAATTCGAGTTTCACCGATGCAGCTGGACCTGTGATGTCGACGGCTACCGTCAAGGCGGTGGCGGCGCCGCCGCCGCGGTTGACGCGGTCGATGAACTCGTTCAACGTAAGATCCCCCGAGTCTCCAACAATGCGTGCGTGCGGGTAGAACAAGGTTCTGAAGGCCTCCTCGGCAACGCCTGTGGAGGCCGCGCGCGTGTATGGCTCGAGCGCCCTCGAGACATTTCCATAGTCATCAAAAGATGCGCGGTCGGCGTCCGTAATCATATTATTATTGGAGTTTGAGATCTCTCTCTCCTTCGAATTCGAACTCGGCGAAAGAAAGACCCTAATGTGCGATATCCGAGGTATCTTGCTGCTTTATTTTGTATGGTGGTTGTTGTTGTTGTTTTCGTTGTTGTTGTTCTGAGGACCTGGCGAAGAACGTACTACGAGTAGTAGAGGGTAAGTCGTCTTCCCGCGTTGGTTGTTGTTGATGTTTCCAACAAGCAAGATGGCAGCGTTCCGGCGGATGATGTCGACATCGTCGAAGCGCGTGGTGGTCGTTGAGGGCGTGCGAATCCCGTTTTGCTTGTCGTCGACGACCTACGACGACCTCCTCGCCGTCGATCTGGCGCGGATGTCGTTGAAAGGCTTGATCACGAAGACGGGGCTGGACCCGTCGATGGTCGACTATCTGTTGTACGGAAACGTTGTGATGGAGCCGCGAACCTCGAACATTGCCCGCGAAGCTGCGATGCACGCGGGGATCCCGAAGGATGTCCCGGCGCACACGGTGACGATGGCCTGCGTTTCGTCTAACGCGGCCATTTCCCAAGGCGCCGAGAAAATTCTAGCCGGAACTGCGGATGTTGTGATCGCCGGGGGCTGCGAGACCTTTAGCGATGCCCCTATCCGGTACTCCCGGCCTCTTCGTAAGCGGTTGATGGGTGCCTCCAAGGCGATGAAAAAGGGCCCGGCCGGCCTCTTGAAGCTCGCCAAAGGTTTGAAGCTGAAAGACTTCAGTCCCGAAGCCCCGCAAATAGCCAACTACACGACCGGCGAGGTGATGGGCCATTCGTCGGACCGCCTCGCAGCCAAATTCGGTATCTCGCGCGTCGCCCAGGACGAATACGCTCTTCGTTCTCACGAAAATGCTCGGCGAGCTCACGCCGAAGGGTATTATAAGGACGAGCTCGTTCCGGTCGACGCGACGGAAAACGGCATTCGAGTCTCGACCCCCGACCAGCTTGCCAAGCTCAAGCCCGCTTTCATCAAGCCCCACGGGACACACACGGCGGCCAATTCCTCGTTTTTGACGGACGGCGCCGCGTCCGTCCTGTTGATGTCCGAAGCCAAGGCCCTCGAATTAGGCTTCAAGCCGAAAGCTGTTATTCGCGACTTTTTGTTTTCGGCCGTCGACCCCTTCGAGGAATTGCTGCTTGGCCCGACCTACGCGATCTCGAAGATTCTCCGCAAAAACAATCTTCAACTTTTGGAAATCGACGTCGTCGAGATGCACGAGGCGTTTGCCGGCCAGGTCCTTTCCAACTTCGCCGCCCTCGGTTCCGATGCCTTCGCTAAGGCGAACCTCTCCCGCGACGCAAAGGTCGGCGACATCGACGTCTCCAAGGTCAATCCCCTCGGGGGCTCCCTCTCGCTCGGTCACCCCTTTGGCGCGACCGGCGCGCGCCTCGTCACCACTGCTTCAAACCGCCTCAACCGCGACAACAAACAATTTGCTCTCGTCGCAGCCTGCGCCGACGGCGGCATCGGCCACGCAACCCTCCTCGAGAACTACGCTTCCTAGTGATTTTTTTTTTTTGCCCGCTGTTTGCTGCTGCTGCTCCGAGCTGGCTTCTTCTCGGCGTAGGAGGAGTAGTAGTACTTACCTCCACCTTCCACTTCCCTCCGCGCTATAATGCGGTTCAAGGGTGCTGTTGTTTTGTCTCACTAATGTCTAGGTTTTAGGCGCTCGTTTAATTTGATTGGCTTTTACCTCTCGCTCCACGTCACTTAAACAACAAAAATCAGCGGCGGCGATGACCACGCAGCGCGGTCATGGTGATCGAGGGAGAAAATTTCATTTTCGCCATGACCCCCCCCACCACCACACCACCACACCCCCCACCCCCCTCCTTCCCTCTCTCGCTCAAACACATTACGACGTACACGACGCTCAAGAAGTCCGTCGCCTGACACTGTCAAGTGCTGCCGTCCCTGCGTCGGAAGAGACAGGACGCACAGAGGACAGGCACTTCTTTCTACCACTGCAACAAGGACTCCGCCCAGGCGACAGGTAATTTTCTGTCTCTAGGTTATGGGCCGGCCGCCCAGTAGTGCCGTCAGCAAAATACTTGATCTTCAGCACGAGCTTTGTTGTCGAGATGGACGAACGGTCTGGTGGTAAAGGCTCAAGCTGGAATACACCACCATTGGAGCACAGTCCTTCAATTTCCTTGCGAATCGAAGAAGCGATATGCTTTTGCTCATCTTCTTCGCTGAGTCCTTTAAGTTCGACAATCTTTTCGGGCTCATAGCCGATGTCTTCAAAGGTCACGAGCTGTAACACGACGTGATCGATGTGCTCCTCCAAATCATAGTCCATGACTTCTTGGAGGATGTCTTGATTTTTGGATCTTAGCTTTGACTTAGGAAGAGGCGTCCGAGTTCGTTTGAATCATGCATGAAGAGAAGCGTGCCTGTGACGAGAAGCTAGATGATAGTGCTGATGCGCGGAGATGTCCCACAAAAGAGAGGAGCCCATACAACAGAATTCTTGGTTCCATTTATTGACGCGCATAGTAAGTAAGTAGTACTCTGTCGGTGACGTCATTGCACGTGTAGTGCTCGAGAACAGAATTTCGTCGTTATCAAGATGGTCAACCAACACACACGAGTGGGGTGTGGTTTCCTGGGGAAGTCAACGTACAAGAGTTCCGCGTCGGTTTCTCTCTGCAAGTCCCAGTGCGGTGCCGCCCATGATACCGTAATCTTGTGTGGTACTTGCTAGGAGACATCCTTTCGGGACTCCATTAGGCGGCTTAGCTTCTCTTCGAATATTGAGAGCAGAGGCGATGCTGGCAGCGTGGGTGCAGAGCGCTGACACTGATGAGGAACATCAATGTACTGGACATGTTGGCTGTGGCGTGAGCCGTGGATTGCTCTTGCTGGTATTTCCAGTTGCGACCGTACTCTGAGGCGAGAATGCGCGTTTGGTGAAGAGATTTCCGTCGTCAACACGTTTCACGATATAGAGTGTTGATCCTTAGGGATCCGGAATCCACGTTCGTCATTGAGATCTGCCTTGAGTTTATCGCGCTCCGGTTGCGATGCACGAGAACTGGAGTAAAACCTGAATCGTCGAGAACAACCTCTAGGCGATCTTTTCGTTTGGGCATCGGGATGCTACCATCCGGTGGAGGTGGCCGGTTGAGGAACAAAAAATCCTGTTCAGGTGTCGAGTTGCAGATGGGACTAGAATCAGCAGCGGGAGTTGGATCCGGTTCTTTGTGTTCGTCGTCATCGCTAGGTTTATCATCGTGCTCGTCTTCGTGAGTCTCGCCCTCATTTTTTGATTCCTGTCTAACTTCCGGCATTTGCTGTTCGCTTTATAGCTGGTAGCGGGTCTTCTTCTGTCGTGCCTTTGTTGGGATCTGTGCGAGTGCTTTGATCTGTGCGATCTCCTTGTTACGGTTGACGGGCATGTCTGCGTCGACATGAAAGTCGTTAGAGGTGACGATTTTTCCATATCGCCCTTGATGTACAAGCAGGATAGAGCTGTGAACATAACGGATAAATCGGTCCGGGAGGTTCGGGAGATGGTTGTTGCTATGAAAGTAAGAGGGAGAGACGCTGGAGGGTCCCAGTTTGTGACTTTGAGGGTAGACGAAAGTGACAGGTTCGCCAAAGGGGAGAAGCTTTAAGAGTGGTGCCATGGGTGACATGACACGCCGGGGAACGGTGCATGTCATGTTTGTGCGCGAGGGCAGTCCATGAGAGCGCTGGTTGTCGGCTTGGATCTTATGCAGGAGAGCAAATGGGTGATAATACTCAGCGGCAATAGACTTTCCTTCGATGAGCACATTGCGAAGGTTGAGGAGACGAACCACGGTGCCTCGGGTGTTTTCTTTGATACTGTTTTCAGCAAAATTCCTCTGGTGGAGGTGGCGACCAAGGACTTGGAATTGGAGACCAAGCTGCACCTTAAGAGGGTGGAAGGCTTCAGAGCGAAAAGTTGAGAATGCGTCAGAGGATATGATCTTCACACGTGGACATCAAATTCGACTTTGATCACATTAACCACATAGAGGATGCCGGCCAGAACATCTTGTGCGTCTAATTTCCGTAGGAAATCGACCCATTTGTGTGCTGAGATGATACACACGAAGTGCATGATGTAGCGAAATCCGCCGTAGCACTTGTGGATGCTCGGGTATGACACGTCCATGTGGAGGAGGTGTTGGCCAGGGGCGTAGGCCAGTTCGTCCTGTGACCAGGAGGTGTTCTGGTGGCGGAAAGTGACATGCGATTGACAGCGCTTGCAGTCGCTGCAGTCTTACAGATACCGATCATCATCACCTGGGCGGAGATTCGTTACGTCAGCGGCAATAGTGCGGCGAAGAATCTCTGGTTGGTCTGGTGGTGTATGCGGTGCCAGCGAGTGACCAAACGGACTCTTTTGGCGTGCGTGCTGAGTGGTGCCGGGCTGGTGCAAGGGAGGCAGAGCGGCAGTCGAAGCGCTGGGGGGGCTGGGTCGCTTGTCAAATCGGATCTTAGCAGCGGTTGCCTCGGCCAGAAGCGTCTCGAGTTTTTTTGTCGATTTGCTTGGTTTGCGGATCGCATCATCGTGAGCATCTGCAACGGCATAGAAGAGGGAGGTGAGGTCCAGGTCTTCCTCCTCTGCTAAGAGACGGCTGGAGATGCTCATGAAGAAGTCAAGTCTGCAACCTGGTTTGTGATGTCTCCTGGGCTGGGGATGCCATTGCGTATTGTTGCCCGTTCGTTCTATGTGAAAGTTCACGTGGTGGTGCGATTCGTGGAATGCGAGGACAGCACTGTATACTTTGCCTGGAGCATGTGGTTTCGGCGTTGGCCAGTGCCTTGAACGCGAAGTACGGCGGGTGCTGTTTGAATAGTCGGAGCAGTTCCGGGTTTACCGAGTGGTGTCCAAACTTTGCGATTTCGTTGAGGGTCGCATAGCGGATGTCTCTTTAAAACACATTACGACGTACACGCTCAAGAAGCCCGTCGCCTGACACTGTCAAGTGCTGCTGTCCCTGCGTCAAAGGAGACAGGACGCACAGAGGACAAGCACTTCTACCACTGCAACAAGGACTCCGCCCAGGCGACAGGTAATTTTCTGTCTCTAGGTGATGTGGTGCTGCGAAGCACGAATCCGCACGCTGAAGGAAAGCGACGAGAAGGCTGAAGCAGTAGCACTAAATTTGGCGGACGAGATGCGACGGACGATGTTTGGACAGAGGAAACGACCCCGACGCGACGGTTTCGTCGAGAACTGGCGCACGAAGAGAACTGCAAAAAACTTTTTTGCTGAGTGGTGGAATTTTTTAAGGCCCGCACAATCTCAACTTGCCTCGACCTCCTGAGAAAAAACAAGGAGCGGCTGCACATCCTCGACGACGCGGCTTCGACAATGGCCGCTCTCGCGACTGAAACGTCAGTCATATTACCGACACCCATAATATTGTCTATCCGACCGTCGAGATTCCTTCGCCTCGAGGAATTCCCGATCACCGGGTCGTCCGCGCGCAGCACCACTCTGAAGACGCGACGCTCAAGTCGTCGACTCGGGTTGTCGCGCGATCAACGCCGCGAAGCCCCGACCAGGGCAACGAGGGGACACACAAAAAAATCCACGGTGCAAGCGCTCCTGCGGTCGCTTGAAGCAGAGCGACCCAATTGCGTCCGGCAAGCACGGCCATCGCGTTCGCAAGACGACGGCAGCCTCCTGTGTCGAGAGTGGATAAGACTCATTATTACATGCCCGGATATACATAAGCCCGGATATACATAATAAGAGCCCGTCCCTTAACTTTATTCGTGCCTCCTCCATACTTGACTGTACAACAATTTATGCGTCGACCGCCCGCAAATATAATATACCCCAGACGAGAGAAGTCCCTCATACCCCACAAACCTCATACCCCACAAACCCACCCACATCCTTCATGCTCCCCACACCCCCCCCCCCCTCTTAGCAGTCGACATTTAAAGACAGACGAGAGAAGAGTGAGCCAAAGAAGAAGCTGTTCAAAGTGTTGGCTCCGTAAGCCTCAAGACTTCTTATTGTTTGAAATACCCCAACAAAGGGTCGGTCGCTCGCAGCAGCAGGGGTTTAGTTTAGAGTTTAGAGTTTAGTACAACAAATTATGGCGACGTCGTCGTCCTTTCGCGAGTGCCTCGAGTCCGGGATTCTGCCCGATTGGTCCGACATCTTGGGACCATCGTCGACGTCGTGTCGTGTCGCTTCCCTATCGGCGGGCGTACGCAAAATCGCGGCGGAAAAACTCTCGCGAGAGGGGTATGTGCAGCTTCCGAGCGGAATAGCGCCGGCGACAAGGGAGCGGTTGGCCCGAAGCGTCGCGCGGCTCCTCAAGCTCGGGTGGCCACCGACCTTCGTGATGGTGCTCGACGAGGTATGGGAGCTGTACGAGGGGTTTGGGACCTGGCTTCCGCGGCTCTGTTTGACGGGCGACTTTCTGGCGTGGTACGTCGAGCCCGGAACGAAGCGTCGGTTCGGGTGTCGCGCGGGCTTCTCGCCCCACCGCGACCGCGTAGATCCGGCGGCGTTCTTTCCTGACGGGGGACCCAAGTACGCGACGGTCTGGCTCGCGGTTACGCCCGCGACGCCGGAGAACAGCTGCCTGTACGCGATTCCCGCGCACGCCGATCCCGGATATCGCAAAGGCGACGGCGACCAAGACCCGCTGAGACGCGCGCTGCCGACGAAAGAGAGCTTCCAGGTGGTGAGGTGTCTCGCGGCGAGGCCCGGCGACTGCAACGTCTTTTCGCATCGCCTCCTGCACTGGGGATCGGAGGGGAGCGAGCTGCCGACGATGCGGCGCTTGGGGGTCGGGAAAGGCGGCACGCTCGAATTTCTTCGGAGGAATAAAAGGGCGCCGCCGCGGATCGCGCTGTCTTTTGTCTTTTCGGATCCGTCCTTCGAGCGGCCGTACGTCGCGGGGAAGCCGGACGTCGAGACGCGCGTCGCCCTCGCCGCCGCCCAGATGCTCTGTTACCAGGACAGGTGGCAATTGTCCAAGGCGGAGGCTGTCTTCTTCTGGCGCCTCGCCTCCCGGAGACCGGAGGTTTTCGACCCGGGCTATTTCAGGGACAAGGTCCGGGCGGAGTTCGTAGCGTCGGCGTTGAGGTCGGAAGGTGTCGCCGGGTCGTCTAACGACGACGACGACGACGACGACGACGACGCAGAGGAGGCGGCGTTGGAGGCTATGCTCGACGGCGAGGCCGAATCCTCCTCCTCCTCCTACTACTGGGACGACTACGACGATGCTATTAGGCATCACCGCTTGTTGTTGTAAGAATCGCGGCGGACTCGGCGGACGCGCTCGACGGGCCGCGGCGGAGGTCGGCGGGAGAGCGGCGGCTCCTCTAAGACGGGCAAATGGCGGGGGCGTCGCAGTTTGGTGCTGGTGGTGGTAATGGCCTTGGAGTGGTGGTGGTGGTGGTGGTGTCGAAGAAGGCGACGGCGTTTGATGGCCCGAAGCGGGGCCTCGGCGGCGGCCTTGATGCGCGTCGATGCCGTAGTCTCGGTGACGGCCGATATTTCCGAGATGTCGTCGTCGTCGTCGTCGCCGCCGACCAGCAACTGGGCGCGGTCCGTTGCAAAGACGAGGGCCGAGGCCGAGAGCGAGTGGACCATGTTGTGCTGCTGCTGCTGGGTCGTGAAGGTGGGCGGGAGCGCGGACGCGAGGAGGAGCTGGCGGAGGCCGGCGCGGTAGGCGTGGGCGCATTGAACGAGGTGTCCAACGAACGCGAGCTTGCCTGCGGGTTCGAGGAGCGACATGTGCCTGGGCCACCGCGGTTCGGCATTTCGGAGGAGCACCACGTCGCAGACTCTCGCGGCGGCGCCGCAAACGCCCGCGATCCCGGCGGCCTCCGCGTCTCTCGCGTCTGCGCGGGCGTCGACCATCGCGCGGCCGAGCAACAAGATGGCGCAGTCGAGGGCCGCGACTAACCTGCCCGCTATCTTCGAGAGACGGGCTGCCTTGCGGTCGCGCCTCTTCGTCGCCTTCTCGAGCGCCGCAGCATACGGCGGCGGCGGCGGCGGCGCTTCTTCCAACTCTTTGGGGATCGGCGAAGCCCCTTCGCTCCGGACGACCGCCGGGGCCTCCGCGACACTCTTTTTTGCCCTGGTTGTCGCTCCGACGAGCTCCTCGGCCAGCGCGACTTCGCGTCGCAGCTTCGTTTCCGTCGCGTCGAGACGCTTGTGCTCGGCGTCGAGGGCGGCGACGCGCTTGGCAGAGGCGAGTAGCTCGGCCCGCGTAGAGCCGTGAGCCGTCAGAATCCTGTCCTCGATCGTCATATTCTTCCGCGCCCCGAAGACGCTAAGCGTGGTGGCCTCGACCTCCCGCTGCGCGTCCGCCGCCAAGCTCACGCGCAGCCTCTCCTTGCGGCGGATGCGCTCGCGACGCCACGACTCGCGCGTCGCGACCAACTCGGCCTCGGCGGCGTCGCGCTGCCGCGCGAGGTCCGCCCGCTTCGCCGCGGCCGCGCGCCGGTCGGCGGCATCCCCCCGCGGAAACACCTCCTCCGGCGCCCCTTCGGGCAGCGCGGCCTCGCGCTGGGCGCGGCCGAGCGTTTCCTTAGCTTCGATCAGCCGCTCCTTGGCCTCGCCCCGCAACGCCACTCGCTCGCTCTTCAGGGCCTCGAGCTGCTTCGCGTGCCGCTGCGCGCCTCTTTCGTGGTCGACGCGCGTCTCGATGACGCGCTTCTCCAGCCCGGTTATTGTGTCGTAGTTGTCGTCGAGCTTCTGCTGCAGATAGTAGTACAGGTCCTGCATCTCCGCCCGGGCCTCGACCACCTCCACCGACACCCGCCTGTTCTCCGCCAGCATCGCCGCCAATCGGGCCCGCGCGGCATCCACTTCGACCCGCTCGGCGGCCTCAACCCGCGCCTCGATGCTCCGCCGAAGCATGTCGGCCTCCTCCATATCGTGGGGCGGCGCTAACTTTTGTTTTTGTCCACTAACCCTCCACTGCTTTGAGGTTCGCTAATCTTTTTGAGTCCTTACTTCCTTCTTTTGGCGGCGAACACAAACAAATTTCGGCTACGACCCTTACTTAAACCCTAGATAGATATTATCTAGATACCCTCGTGACTCATGGCCGACGACTGGAAGCAGAAACACGACAACCTCGTCGTGAAAACGCGGGAGCTCGTCGCGCGGTTCAAGGCGCTCCAGCAGGCGCAGGCCGAAGTCGAGCGGAAGCACGCGGATGAAATTGCGACGTTCCGGAGAGAGAGCGATGCGCGCGCGGCCTCGGCGCGGAAGGAGGCAGAGCATGCCCACGCGGCGACAGTCGCGGCGCTCCAGGCCGACCACGGCGCGACGCTCGAGGCCCAGCGCGCGGAGAGCGAGAAAAGGTTAGCCGAACAGCGCGCATTTTTTGAAGCCGAGGTGGCCACGCGAGAAGACGAGCGTTCGAGAGCCGACGTCGAGCGGAAGGCGTTCGACGAAGAGCGGAAGGCGCTCCGCGCCAAGCTCGAGGAGACCGTGCCAAAAGCTGAGACGGCCGAGCAGAGAGCGACTTACGAAGCAGAGGTGGCGACGCTCCGTTCGAAGCTGGAGGCTTCTCGCGAACGAGAAGCGTCCTCGGAGGCCGAGTTGGCGAGGCTTCGCGCCGAGCTCGACGAGAAGAAGAAGAAGAGTGCTCACAATGCCGACGAGGCTGAAGTAGCGGCGCTCCGCGCCAAGCTCGAGGAGACGGAGAAGACCCTCGCCGAGCAAAGAGCGGCGTACGAAGCGGAGCTCCGTTCGAAGCTCGAGGCGACCGACGAGGTCCGCCAAGTCGCGAGTGCCGAACTCGGCGAGAGCGCGCCCAAGGCCGAGTACGAGTCGATGGAGGTGGAACTCGCTGGTTTGCGGTCCGAGGTCGCCGCGGCCAGGGAGAGGGCGCCTGCCGCGAGCAGCAGCTCGGACCTGGCTAGAAAGTACGAAAAGGCGTTGGCGCGGCTGCGCGCGGCGAACGACGAGCTGGTTTCCACGCATAGGTCCGAGCTGGTGAGGATACAGCGCGCGCACGAGGTGGTGCAGGGCGCAGCGCTCGAGAGTGCGACCGAGCGCCAGGCGGCGCACGAGGCGGCGCTCGACGAGCAGCGGGTGGCCTTTGAGCGAGAGCTCGCGGCCGCGCGCGTCGATCATCATCAGGAGCGCTTGGATGCGACGAAGAAGCGGGAGGGGCTTGAGAAGCAGCTCGAGGAGGCGGTGCAGGAGCGAGAGGAGCTTGGGAAGCAGCTCGAGGGGGCGGTGAAGGGGCGGGCGGAGCTCGAGAAGCGAGTCGAGGATTTCAGCAAGCAACTCGAGGAGGCGGAAACGCGGCGGGAGGACCTCCTCCAGAAGGAACTGGAGGATGCGGCGACGCGGCGGGAGGACCTCCTCCGGAAGGAACTGGAGAATGCGGCGACGCAGCGGGAGGAGCTCCTCCGGAAGGAACTGGAGGAGGCGGCGACGCAGCGGCAGGACCTCCGCGAGCAACTGGAGAATGCGGCGACGAAACGAGAGGAGCTCCGCGAGCAACTGGAGAATGCGGCGACGCAGCGGGAGGACCTCCTCCGGAAGGAACTGGAGAATGCGGCGACGAAACGAGAGGAGCTCCACGAGCAACTGGAGAATGCGGCGACGAAACGAGAGGACCTCCAGGAGGAACTGGAGAATGCGGCGACGAAACGAGAGGAGCTCCGCGAGCAACTGGAGGAGGCGGCGACGCAGCGGGAGGACCTCCTCCGGAAGCAACTGGAGGAGGCGGCGACGCAGCGGGAGGACCTCCTCCGGAAGGAACTGGAGAATGCGGCGACGAAACAAGAGGAGCTCCTCCGGAAGGAACTGGAGAATGCGGCGACGAAACAAGAGGAGCTCCTCCGGAAGGAACTGGAGGAGGCGGCGACGCAGCGGGAGGACCACCTCCGGAAGGAACTGGAGAATGCGGCGACGAAACAAGAGGAGCTCTGGAAGCAGCTCGAGGATGCCTTGACGAAACGGGAGGAGCTCGGCAAGCGGCTCAAGGATGTCGCGACAACGCGGGAGGAGGTTGGAAAGCAGCTCGAGGAGGCCGCGACCAGACAGGCGGAGCTCGGGAAGCAATTATTGGACGAGCAGTCGCGGTTGGCCGAACGCGTCTCGAAGCACGAGGCCGAGAGGGCAGAGGTGTCTCGGCTCGAAAACGAGGTCGCGCGGGCGCGGCAGGAGCGGGCAGAGGAGGCGCGGTACGCGGAGGAGCAGATGGCGGCGTTGCGGCTCGAGGTGGAGCTCGGGACGCAGGAGAGGCTGGAGAAGGTCGCGAGTCTGGAAAAGAGACTCGAGGAGGAACGAAAGGAATGGGAGGCAACGCTGTCGCGGGCGAAGGGCGACGCCGAGGCCGCGCTGTCCGAGGCGCGCGACGAGCGTTCGAGTTTCGAGACGGAAAAGGCAAACTTGATCGCTCGACGCGCGGAGGATCTGGAGCGCCAGGCCGCCCTGACGGCGGCGGCCAAGTCGCGGGCTGCCGCCGAGAAGAAGGAGGCAGACGAGGCGCGCGAGGCCCTCTCTCGCGCGCTCGCCGATGCCGAGCGGAAGGGTGTCGATCTCGAGGCGATCGTGGCCACGCTCCGGAAGGAGCTGGCGGAAGTCTACGACAAAGCCGCGCAGCGCGAACTGCTCCCGGCGGGCAACGACGACGGCGGCGCGCTACGAGGCCAGCTCGCGGCCGCGCAACGCGAGAAGACCGAGGCGATGGACACGGCCGAGTGCGCCAAGTGCGAACTCGCCGAGCTGGCCGCCACGACCAAGACGATGCGCGCCGACTACGAACGCGAGGTCGCCGAGGCCAGGCGGCTCGAGACAGAGCTGAGCGAGGCGAAACGCGAGGCGCGGCAGGCCCGGGCCGAAGCCCAACTTTCCGCGACCAGACTCTCAGATCTCGAATGCTCGACTCGCGCCGTGCGACAATCTGCGGACGTGGTGCGGTCGACCTTTCACGTCATGGAAAAACAAGTCAAAGAAGCCCGATCGCAGGTTACCCAAGTCCGCGAATCGGCCAACGGCCGCGAGGAGCAGTACAAGGTCCTCCTCAAGCAGAGCCTCCTCAAGCTTCTCGCGGCCTCGCAGGAAGACAAGCCCAAGCTTCTCTCCGTCCTCGCGCGACTTCTCGACTTTGACCAAACCGACCTCGATGCTGCCTCGGCGAGCCTCAACAACCAATCATCCTTCCTCTTCTGGCGGAGATAATGACGGACGACTACAACATAGCGAACCGAACGGGTGTTTGTTGTTGGGTGTGCTTCGTTTGTGTGCACTCCGACAGAGTGCGGAGAACTTTGTGCTCGGATACAATAATGTCTTTAATAACCTTGCGTCCTCGTATTATAGAAAGCTGATGATGGGTCTAGCTCGCACCACCAAGCGCGAGAATAGGCACGAAGTGTCGCTCGCGCATAGCCAGGCTGCGGGTGGCCATCTATTTGTCGTGATGGCAGCCTGCTCAAGTTTGGCGCTTACCACCCAGGACACGTTTAGCGAACTTTGTCGTCGTCGTGCTCGTTTATTCTCTTCCCGCCTCGGCGTGCAGCAACCGATCGGCACGTCTTGAATCTCTCCGACATGTGATGTCCAAAAGCAGCAAAGTCGAACCCCGAGCGCGAGTGCTCAAATCCTCTGAACATCCAATTCGTCTTCTCGTCTCGAGAGAGTCTCGCCTCGCATACGGCCTCGCGGCGCGCGGCCCGCGCGGATGGCCCTAAGTTCTTGCACGCATTTCTTCTGTGGCGCTGTTTTTTCTTTTTACCTTCTTCTTCCAGCGGCGTCGTCTTTTCGATAATACCCGGGTTTGCTGCTTTTTGAGTTGCGCGTCTTCATGCACGTGGGCTCTATCTACCTTTGCGGACTTCTACCTCGAGGTTTCCTTAAATGATCACATGCCCACCTTTGACGACGAACGACGGCGCGACCGAGAGAGATTCTCTGCATATTCACGACTCCAATAATTAAAATTTTGCTTAATCCTAAACCCTTTCACGCGTCTCAATGTTTTGGTTGATCATGGTTGCAGTCGCAGCGTTTGCACCGGCGGCGGAGAAAAGGAAGGGCCCAAGGTTCGCCGTCGTGGGGCCCTCGGAGGTGGCGCGTTCGCTCAAGGCGCGGGGGCGACGGCCCTCGTTGGCGGTGCGATTCGAGCCGCTGGGCCCTACGCCTGGGCTCGAGTTCATGCACGGTATCATGCTGGTAACCGCGTCCCAGAAACTCCGGGATGCCGGCGCGGCCCTGATCGCGTGCGGGGACCTCGACACCCTCCGGGCCGTCGCCGACGAGCAGCGGGCGAGCGATTCTGTGAGAGAAGTCGTGGTGGCATACGCGGGCTCGGAGATGGCTGCCGCGGTCGACGCCGGCGCCGCCGCCGCGCTGACGACCGATGCCGAGGCCGCCGAGGCCGCGAGACAAGCGGGCCTCGCGGTCCTCGGGCCGGACGGGGACGTTGTCGTCTCCGACGTCCCGGCGGAAGGTCGAGCGAGTCTACGACCGACGTCTAGAGAAGACGCCGAACGCGCCGCCGCGACAGCCGTTGACGACGGCTTCGACGGTCTTCTCCTCGACATCCCCGGCCTCTCGGCGGCCGACCTCGCCGACGCTCTCGTCGCCACCCTCGACCACCTTCGATCGCGCAAGTCCAAGGCCTTCGCTGGATTCATGGCGCACCAGGGCTCCACTCAGCTCGACGTGACCGACGACCAGCGCAAGGCGATCGCATGGGGAAAGTTCGTTGCCAACGCCCACAACGTCGGCCTCGCGGGCTCCTTCGACACCCCCGAACCAGATGAGGAGGAGGAGGTTCTCGACACCGGAAAGGGGGACTACAAGGGCTTTTAGGTTCGCTTAAACGTCATTCTCGGACGCCGAGCAGTGACTAGGGCTCGGTACCGAGAGAGCCGCGTGATGCTGAGAAGCGTATTTATGGTAGCTATACGGCGATTGCCGCCGCTTTTCTTTGAAAAACAACAACGTGATGTCGTACAAGTCGCCGCCAAAATGCCAGGATTCGTGGAGCATTGTGGGTGTCGCGTTCGCAACGGGCGTATGCTGCGTCTCCATCCTCCAGATCGTCGTCGTCGTCGTCGTCGTCGTCCGAATTCGACATCGCAGATGCTGGAGATTTGACGAAATTTAATCGCAGTCGACTGCAGCCGGCTGGCTGGCTAAACGGATCCTCTGCGACTGCTGGAGCCGCACTTTATTTACTTATAGTGTGGGAGCGTATTAATAAACAAGCACATCTCGAAATTAAATCAATGTTGCGACACAAATACAACAGACGACGTGCGTGCCGTTTTTTCACCAGACAGACAGACAGACAGACAGACAGACAGACAGACAGACAGACAGACAGACAGACAGACAGACAGACAGACAGACAGACAGACAGACAGACAGACAGACAGACAGACAGACAGACAGACAGACAGACAGACAGACAGACAGACAGACAGACAGACAGACAGACAGACAGACAGACAGACAGACAGACAGACAGACAGACAGACAGACAGACAGACAGACAGACAGACAGACAGACAGACAGACAGACAGACAGACAGACAGACAGACAGACAGACAGACAGACAGACAGACAGACAGACAGACAGACAGACAGACAGACAGACAGACAGACAGACAGACAGACAGACAGACAGACAGACAGACAGACAGACAGACAGACAGACAGACAGACAGACAGACAGACAGACAGACAGACAGACAGACAGACAGACAGACAGACAGACAGACAGACAGACAGACAGACAGACAGACAGACAGACAGACAGACAGACAGACAGACAGACAGACAGACAGACAGACAGACAGACAGACAGACAGACAGACAGACAGACAGACAGACAGACAGACAGACAGACAGACAGACAGACAGACAGACAGACAGACAGACAGACAGACAGACAGACAGACAGACAGACAGACAGACAGACAGACAGACAGACAGACAGACAGACAGACAGACAGACAGACAGACAGACAGACAGACAGACAGACAGACAGACAGACAGACAGACAGACAGACAGACAGACAGACAGACAGACAGACAGACAGACAGACAGACAGACAGACAGACAGACAGACAGACAGACAGACAGACAGACAGACAGACAGACAGACAGACAGACAGACAGACAGACAGACAGACAGACAGACAGACAGACAGACAGACAGACAGACAGACAGACAGACAGACAGACAGACAGACAGACAGACAGACAGACAGACAGACAGACAGACAGACAGACAGACAGACAGACAGACAGACAGACAGACAGACAGACAGACAGACAGACAGACAGACAGACAGACAGACAGACAGACAGACAGACAGACAGACAGACAGACAGACAGACAGACAGACAGACAGACAGACAGACAGACAGACAGACAGACAGACAGACAGACAGACAGACAGACAGACAGACAGACAGACAGACAGACAGACAGACAGACAGACAGACAGACAGACAGACAGACAGACAGACAGACAGACAGACAGACAGACAGACAGACTGTGAGGCGCGACTATAAAAAATGACCATTGCCAACCGGCTTGCCACGTTCCTCGACGTTGTCACCCAGACTCGAACGCCATTGCAAAGAAGTGTCAATCCGTGCGGAAGTAGGGCACGAAGAATGTAATCTATGACAGTAGTAGTATATGAGAGCGTTTTTTTCGTTGGTCAACCAACGAGAGCGTTTCGTTTGTGCTGCACGGCTTCGTCGCGTTGAATCCCGGGAGGATGGATGGATAGCGCCTTGGTTTGAACCAGACCATCGACATCCCCAAGCTACTTACTGCTGCTCACGTCGCCGTCGGTTGGCACCACTTCAACAAGGCGCAGTTTTTTTACTTCCCGATCAAAACGACTATAATAAGTATCATCATCATCAGAACTTGTGACTCAGAAGAGTGCGTAGTACAAGTTGTACTACAATAATTGGTCGTCGGGCCCTGATATATATCCATGGAAAATGCATCTTCTGACTCGTTTGAAAAGAGGGGGGTCGTCGGCTCCAGACCACCAACCCCGAGGTCCTATCCGAGACTATATAGAGGAAGAGGTCTATCTATGGGAGGGTGCTCACGAAGGCGGCGACGACAATGTAGACCGCCAGGAGCAGGAGCACGATGGGGACTGGGATCTTGCTCATATAGGCAGCGAGAACGTCCGAGGCCGCCATCAGAGAACCGACGAAGGTGGCGATGACGATGGCACCAAGCACGATGCCGGATACAAGCTCGTACCACTGAAACTCGCCACTGAGGGCGATCGAGAGATAGACGATGAAGTCATCCAGAGAGCCGAGACACGCGACGACGATGACGTCGTCCACGCGAAAATTTTCGCCGGCGCCATCGGGTTTGGATCTTCGGAGGAGGACTCCGGAGGCCTCGTCTTCCTCGTCGAGAGGAGGCTCCTCGGGGCAGGCATCGTAGGTCGGGAGGGCCTCGAGCATGGACACCCCTCGATGATCGTCGAAGTACCCCTCTCCCCGCATAGCCCACACCGCGTACGACGCCAGCAGCGCCGCGGCCACGATAGAAACGATCTTGGAAACCAAATCATCCTCCGAGGAGGAGGTGTTCTGGAGCGCCGCGTTCAACGCGGACGCGAGCGCGATCGCAATTGCTGTCAGAATTGTCACCGATGCCACATATCGCAGGCCAACGCCCCATTTTTGTGCAGTTGTTGCCTTGGCCATAAATGGCGTCAGCCACAATACATCGTCACAACCACAGAGGAACTTTAGGACGGCGGCGACCAGTATTTTGAGGATGACCACCGCCACGACATCATCCATGAAAACGCCGCCCATAATAGTAATATTAATAATAATAATAGGATTCGCTCAAAAAATACCGTTGTTGTTGAGTCAACGGTCCTTCTCGAGGGTAAGCAAGGTTTATTTATTGTATAGGACAACAACAAAGTGGGCGAACGATGCTCTCGATGCATGGCGAAGAACAAGTCGAAACAGGGACGACAATCATGGCCGTCGCGTACTCTGGGGGCGTGATCATGGGCGCCGACAGCCGCGTGTCGACGGGGACATACGTTGCGAACCGCGTGAGCGATAAGGTGACCGCCATCCACGACAAAATCTATCTTTGTCGGTCGGGGTCCGCCGCGGACACGCAGGCCGTGAGTGACTACGTGCGGCACTACCTCGGCGCGCACGCTATCGAGTGCGGGCGGCCTCCGCTGGTGAAGACAGCCGCCAACCTCTGCAAGCGCATTTGTTACGCGAACAAGGACCGGCTGCTCGCGTCGGTGATCGTCGCGGGGGTGGACCCCTACGAAGGGGGGTCGGTCTACGTGATCCCCTTGGGTGGGACCTGTGCGAAGGTACCCTTCGCGATCGGGGGTTCGGGCTCGACCTACATCTACGGCCACGTCGACCACGTCTACCGCCCGGACATGACAAAGGCAGAATGCGTGGACTTTGTCAAGACGGCCGTCGAACGTGCCATGGCTCGCGACGGCTCCTCCGGCGGCATCATCCGCCTCGTCGATATATCGGCCGAGGGTGTCCAGCGCGACTTCGTCGTCGTCAATTAAGAAAAAAAAAAACCACGAAAGAAAGGTGGTGTTCGCTTATTTATTGTTAGACTTGGACGAGGGGCTAGGAGAAGTAGCTAATCATTAATAGTCGCACTTCTGGGCCAGAAGGCGGAGGAGCTTGGGGTGGTCCGCGGTACTGACCTGGGTGTCGTGGGAGGTAGGTATTTGGGTGAGGTCGTAGACTTGGTGGTCGCCGGGCATCACGTAGCCCGGCGACACGGGGTGGTCGTGATACGAAGCTTTTTTGACCGTAAAGCCGGCGGCGTGGAGCATGAGGTCGAGGTGGCCTTTGGCGAAGAAGGTGAGGTGGCCGACCCAATAAGGCCTCGCAGGGTCCGCGCCCCACCAGTTAGGCACGGGATTTTCCAAGGGTATCTCGAGAAAGAGATGGCCCTCGGGAGAAAGGCACCGGCGCCAGGCCTTGAGGGCATCGAGGGGCCGCGGCAAATGCTCGAGCATCATGCTCGAGGCCACGAGGTCGAACTGCTCGTGGCTTTGGTGTTCGAGGGCGCCCAATGTCGCGTTGAGGCCCTTTTGCCGCATGTAGTCAACGGCCCTCGAGTCGAGCTCGTAGCACTCGACCTCGTTCGTGCGCGACAGCAACGACGCCAGCGCTCCCCATCCAGCGCCGACTTCCGCGACGCGCCCGAACGGAACGCCTTCCAAAAACTTTAACTGGGCCAGCGCCCGGCGCTCGACAAAGGCCGGCGCTGCCGTCCCAAAGTCGCGTCCGAACACGGCGTTGTATTCCTCGTCGTAGATTCGCTCCAGGGCGCGCTGGTCGGGGCACGGATCCACGTATTGGACGCGCGTTTCGAGACATTCGACGATTTCCCTGTCCCGGAACTGCGGGTGGTGCATGACGGCCACGGCGAGGTTCGCGAGACCCGTCAAAGGACTTACGGATGGCCGCGGAGTCGCGTGCCCTATTGCAAGCGATCGCGCCGTCGCGCTCGCGATCTTCATAGTCCGTTGGGCGACTACTCTATTCGTCGCCTTAAGCTCTTCTTCCTTGAACTTCAACCCTCAAAGGATACCTACCTCGTCAAAGCGATAACTTCTTTTTTTTTTTGGTGGCACGCGACGAAGAAGTGGAAGCTGCTGCTGCTGCTGCTGACTACCGCCAAGACCGCAGCCCCACGTCTCTCTGTCTGTCTGTCTGTCTGTCTTCTTCGTTATCCTCGACGACGACGACGACGACGAAAGCGTTCGCGCCACGGGCATACCTACCCGTCGTCCCGCCAGTCAGAAAGCGAATGGGGGGTTGTTGGTTCAAGTTGAACGCCGGCACCTCCCCGGCCGGGGGACACTATCGCGAAGACAATAATCACAGTCCCTTAATAATTTTCAGCAGTCCCACAAGAAAAAGATAATAATGTTGGTGGTGGTAGTAGAAGCTTGCGATGGTGGTAGTAGAAGCGAAGCTTGCGGCGCTCTCCGGGCAGGCAGGCCAGGCGCGCGCGCACGCGGGCAGGCGGGCGGGCGCGTAAGAGTGGAAAGGAGACGCCCGGGCGAAGGGAGTTAGTCGACACATGTTGTTGTTGTTGTTGTTGTTGTTGTTGTTGTTGTTGTTGTTGTTGTTGTTGTTATCATCAGAAGGAGGCGTTGAGCTCGTCGGCGATGATGTCGGCGATGAGGTCGAGCTCGTCCTTGTGGAAGCGGAGGGGAAGGCGGACGTCAAAGGCTTTGGAGATGATGGCTTTGGTTTGGGGGAGCGTGGCAAGGGGTGCGTACTTCCAATTCTCAAAGTTGCGGGCGTTGTTGGCGGCCCCGAAGCGCTCTACCGGAAGGCCGCGAGCTTCACATCTCGACAAGAATAGATCGATGTTTTCGGTTTTAATTTTCGGGACGTTGAACTGGAGGGAGTCAGCAACGGGCGTCACCTCCTTGAGCTGGTCGGGGACGACGACGTGGTCGCATTTGGCTTGGAGGCGGCTTACCACATACTCGTAGCGATCGTTATACACGGCCCGACGCGAGTCTATCGTCTCTATTTGCGGACGAAGCATCGCCGCAGAGGCTTCGTGCATCCTGAGGGAGTAGTTCGGGATGGAGCCGTCGAGGAATGTCGCGAGGGAATCCTGCTTGGGTACCGTGATGTGCTTTTTCGCGAGGCTCTCGTAGGCGCCGGCGTAGGCCATCGCCGCGGCGAAGTAATCGTCGTCGTTCGTCGCCAAAAACCCCCCTTCGCCAGAGTTTAACATCTTGTAGCTCTGCGACGAGAAGGAGGCGATGGCGCCGTGATGACCGCACTGCATACCCTTCCACTGCACCCCGAGGGCGTGGGCGCAGTCTTCCATCAACACGACGTCGTGCTCGTCGCATAGCTCTTTCACCGCGTCCATGTCCGCGACCTTCCCGCGCATGTGACTGATCATAAAAAATTTCGCTCCAGACTCAATTATCTTCTTCTCGAGATCATCGACATCGACCACGTACCCGTCCGTGCACTCGACGTACACAGGAACGGCCTCCGCGTGGACGATCGCCGACGGAACCGCCGTAAAAGTAAACCCGTTCGTCAGTACGCCGTCGCCCGGCTTGACGCCCGCGCACTTCAGCGACACGAAAAGCGCCGACCCGCAGGAATTCATGCCGAGGGCGAACCGAAACCCTGTGTAAGCCGCGAAGTCGGCCTCGCAAAGCGACACGTAGCTCTCGTCGCGGCTGTTCACGTTATAGCGGAACAACCTTCCGCTCCGCATGCACTCGACTGCCGCGGCGATGCCCTCCTCGGGGATCGGATCGGGGGTTTTTATGCTCCGGCTCAGAGTCGCAACAGATGTCGCGACCATCGCCGTCGCCGGCGCGCCAAAAAGAAACAACAAGAGCATGTTTTTTGTGCACGCGTCAGTGCGTCGTCGCTAATAACGTCGTCGTCGAGAATTTCAAGATACCTTGCTTTTTAGTTACGACGAACTTCGCTTTGTTTGGATAATAATAACCCTTACTCCTACTCTCCTTTGGGGGGGGGGAGCTTGGTGACCACCCACGGCGTCAGGAAGTGCATCACGGCCAGCGTTCCAGCGCCAATGGCGTACATCCCCAGGCCCACCACAACCGCCTCGTGTCGCCTCCCAACGGCCCACGCGGCGGCACTCGACGTCGCTGCGAACAGACCCTGCGTCAGAGGACATCCGCTGCGTCGAGCCGCGATGGCGCCGGCCGCGTGCGTCAACAGGAGCGCGCCCACCACGTCCCCGGCGAGGCCCTGAAACGGTAGCCCGATGGCGTCGGCACACAGGTCGGCAAGCACGGACACACCGACGCCAGCGGCCAAGAGCGGCCCGACACGATACATACCAATCGACAGCACTACGTACACCGTCGCGATCAAGATCAGCCCAAGCGACGCTAACGCCGCGGACGCACCGACCATCGCCACCAGCACACCAGCCATAATGATCGACGAGTATCTCCGCTTCTATTTACTGTTGTAAACAAGTGCAGGCGAGTAAGTTCACCTAGTCCCAACCTCTATAACCCCACTAAGTTCACCTGGTCCCAGTAAGTTTCATATACGTTCACCTGGTCAGTAAGTTCACCTACCTCACACCCACTCCTTTGAGCTCGTCGCTCTCACCCCCGCCAACCCAAGCTGCTTTGGCCCGCACGCGCCGCCAACCCTTGAGTTTACTCTTAAAACCCCAGTAAGTTCACACTTGGTCTCAGTTAGTTCACCTGGTCACTCAGCTCACCTAGTCCTCCCAATCTCTAACCCCAGTAAGTTCACCTTGTCCCAGTAAGTTCACCTACAGTGCGCGTGTAGACGCCGAGAGGGGGCTTATCGGTATCGCGCAGCACGTGTGGGGTAGGGTGGAGTCGTCGACCCAGAAGAGCAAATCCTCGGGGTTGCCGATCGACAGAGAGCCACGTAGAGCTGGACGTGACAGAAGACGGGCTTGGGCAAGAGGACGCCAACCTCGCGGGCCCTGGCTCTTGTTGATCGTTTGGCGTCGGCGGGCCTTAAGGGATACAGGTTGGAGGAGCCTCGGTGACACGACATGATCGATCATGTATCTGGTACCGTTGCAGTGGCCGTGCGACGGGTCGAGGTTGCGAAGACTTTAAGCTCGCGATCAAAGTCAGCACGCCGTTGGTTATCAGGGAGTCGAAAACTCGACTGTAAAGAGCGAGGCGTCGTCTTCCGACCCAACCTAGTCGGCCGAAAAGCACTCCGACGTCTCGTCTCCGGGAAAAAAAAGGCCGCGGTCATGCGCGCGTTGTCAGCATCGACAACATCGTTTCGACGGGGCGTGAGAATGTCGCGCCGAAAGAGCCGCCGCGGGTCGTGACAATAGTCTGCGAGGTCGCCGTAGACGCCTTGGAGGATCAATGCCTGGCTCGCGGGCCTACATGATCCTTACCCTGAATCGGTGGACAGCCACGGCTTGGAGGATCACTGTCTGGCTCTCGCGCCTACCTGATCCTTACTCTCGCGCCTACCTGATCCTTACCCTAAATCGAGGGACAGACAAACAAACCCTTCGTCGCACATACGTCCGGCGGCAGCATGCGTACGACCTACGGGCGGGGCCCGTCCTCTCTTCGCCTGCCCCACGCCTCGGCGATGACCCCGACTAGGTCCCGCGTACTTATCTCCGCCCGTCAGGCACATCCCTCATACCCCACAAACCCACCCACATCCTTCATGCTCCCAACACACACCCCCCCTCTTAGCAGTCGACATGTAAAGACAGACAAACAAACAGACAAACAAACATCTGTCGATTAGTAGTTAACAAGTGCAGGCCAGTAAGTTCGCCAGTAAGTTCGCCTAGTTCTCTAACCCCAGAGATTCGGCGTAAACCCCTGCTACCATCCACTTTCAAGCTTCGCCGTCACCCCGCATTATTAGCTTTTTCTGTGGGCACTGCGTAAATTACTTAAGGGACTGTGATTATTGTCCGTCGCGATCTGTCCCGCCGAGGAGGTGCCCGCGTTCACTTAACCACAACCCCCTGGTCGCTAAGTTCTTACTGGCGAGACGACGGGTAGGTATGCCTGGCGCGAACGTTTCGTCAGTCGTGCGTCGTCGTCGAGCATAACGAAGAGACAGACATGACAGACGAGCACACGTAGAGACGTGGCAGACTGCGGTCTTGGGGTAGTCGAGCAGCGGGGCGCAGCTTCCACTTCTTCGTCGCGTGCCACCAAAAAAAAAGAAGTTATCGCTTTGACGAGGTAGGTATCCTTTGAGGGTTGAAGTTCAAGGAAGAAGAGCTTAAGGCGACGAATAGAGTAGTCGCCCAACGGACTATGAAGATCGCGAGCGCGACGGCGCGATCGCTTGCAATAGGGCACGCGACTCCGCGGCCATCCGTAAGTCCTTTGACGGGTCTCGCGAACCTCGCCGTGGCCGTCATGCACCACCCACAGTTCCGGGACAGGAAATCGTCGAATGTCTCGAAACGCGCGTCAATACGTGGATCCGTGCCCCGACCAGCGCGCCCTGGAGCGAATCTACGACGGGAATACAACGCCGTGTTCGGACGCGACTTTGGGACGGCAGCGCCGGCCTTTGTCGAGCGCCGGGCGCTGGCCCAGTTAAAGTTTTTGGAAGGCGTTCCGTTCGGGCGCGTCGCGGAAGTCGGCGCTGGATGGGGAGCGCTGGCGTCGTTGCTGTCGCGCACGAACGAGGTCGAGTGCTACGAGCTCGACTCGAGGGCCGTTGACTACATGCGGCAAAAGGGCCTCAACGCGACATTGGGCGCCCTCGAACACCAAAGCCACGAGCAGTTCGACCTCGTGGCCTCGAGCATGATGCTCGAGCATTTGCCGCGACCCCTCGATGCCCTCAAGGCCTGGCGCCGGTGCCTTTCTCCCGAGGGCCATCTCTTTCTCGAGATACCCTTGGAAAATCCGTGCCTAACTGGTGGGGCGCGGACCCTGCGAAGCCTTATTGGGTCGGCCACCTCACCTTCTTCGCCAAAGCCACCTCGACCTCATGCTCCACGCCGCCTTTACGGTCAAAAAAGCTTCGTATCACGACCACCCCGTGTCGCCGGGCTACGTGATGCCCGGCGACCACCGTCTACGACCTCGCAAATACCTACCTCCCACGACACAGGTCAGTACCGCGGACCACCCCAAGCTCCTCCGCCTTCTGGCCCAGAGTGCGACTATTAATGATTAGCTACTTCTCCTAGCCTCGTCAGGTCTAACAATAAATAGCGAACACCACCTTTCTTTCGTGGTTTTCTTAATTGACGACGACGAAGTCGCTGGACACCTCGGCCGATATATCGACGAGGCGGATGATGCCGCCGGAGGAGCCGTGCGAGCCATGGCGTTCGACGGCCGTCTTGACAAAGTCCACGCATTCTGCCTTTGTCATGTCCGGGCGGTAGACGTGGTCGACGTGGCCGTAGATGTAGGTCGAGCCCGAACCCCCGATCGCGAAGGGTACCTTCGCACAGGTCCACCAAGGGGATCACGTAGACCGACCCCCTTCGTAGGGGTCCACCCCGCGACGATCACCGACGCGAGCAGCCGGTCCTTGTTCGCGTAACAAATGCGCTTGCAGAGGTTGGCGGCTGTCTTCACCAGCGGAGGCCGCCCGCACTCGATAGCGTGCGCGCCGAGGTAGTGCCGCACGTAGTCACTCACGGCCTGCGTGTCCGCGGCGGACCCCGACCGACAAAGATAGATTTTGTCGTGGATGGCGGTCACCTTATCGCTCACGCGGTTCGCAACGTATGTCCCCGTCGACACGCGGCTGTCGGCGCCCATGATCCGCCCCCAGAGTACGCGACGGCCATGATTGTCGTCCCTGTTTCGACTTGTTCTTCGCCATGCATCGAGCATCGTTCGCCCACTTTGTTGTTGTCCTATACAATAAATAAACCTTGCTTACCCTCGAGAAGGACCGTTGACTCAACAACAACGGTATTTTTGAGCGAATCCTATTATTATTATTAATATTACTATTATGGGCGGCGTTTTCATGGATGATGTCGTGGCGGTGGTCATCCTCAAAATACTGGTCGCCGCCGTCCTAAAGTTCCTCTGTGGTTGTGACGATGTGTGGCTGACGCCATTTATGGCCAGGCAACAACTGCACAAAAATGGGGCGTTGGCCTGCGATATGTGGCATCGGTGACAATTCTGACAGCAATTGCGATCGCGCTCGCGTCCGCGTTGAACGCGGCGCTCAGAACACCTCCTCCTCGGAGGATGATTTGGTTTCAAGATCGTTTCTATCGTGGCCGCGGCGCTGCTGGCGTCGTACGCGGTGTGGGCTATGCGGGAGAGGGTACTTCGACGATCATCGAGGGGTGTCCATGCTCGAGGCCCTCCCGACCTACGATGCCTGCCCCGAGGAGCCTCCTCTCGACGAGGAGACGAGGCCTCGGAGTCCTCCTCCGAAGATCCAAACCCGATGGCGCCGGCGAAAATTTTCGCGTGGACGACGTCATCGTCGTCGCGTGTCTCGGCTCTCTGGATGACTTCATCGTCTATCTCTCGATCGCCCTCAGTGGCGAGTTTCAGTGGTACGAGCGTATCCGGCATCGTGCTTGGTGCCATCGTCATCGCCACCTTCGTCGGTTCTCTGATGGCGGCCTCGGACGTTCTCGCTGCCTATATGAGCAGATCCCAGTCCCATCGTGCTCCTGCTCCTGGCGGTCTACATTGTCGTCGCCGCCTTCGTGAGCACCCTCCATAGATAGACCTCTTCCTCTATAGTCTCGGATGGGACCTCGGGGTTGGTGGTCTGGAGCCGACGACCCCCTCTTTTCAAACGAGTCAGAAGATGCATTTTCCATGGATATATATCAGGGCCCGACGACCAATTATTGTAGTACAACTTGTACTACGCACTCTTCTGAGTCACAAGTTCTGATGATGATGATACTTATTATAGTCGTTTTGATCGGGAAGTAAAAAAACTGCGCCTTGTTGAAGTGGTGCCAACCGACGGCGACGTGAGCAGCAGTAAGTAGCTTGGGGATGTCGATGGTCTGGTTCAAACCAAGGCGCTATCCATCCATCCTCCCGGGATTCAACGCGACGAAGCCGTGCAGCACAAACGAAACGCTCTCGTTGGTTGACCAACGAAAAAAACGCTCTCATATACTACTACTGTCATAGATTACATTCTTCGTGCCCTACTTCCGCACGGATTGACACTTCTTTTGCAATGGCGTTCGAAGTCTGGGCAACGTCGAGGAGCAGTGGCAAGCCGGTTGGCAATGGTCATTTTTATAGTCGCCTCCCAGTCTGTCTGTCTGTCTGTCTGTCTGTCTGTCTGTCTGTCTGTCTGTCTGTCTGTCTGTCTGTCTGTCTGTCTGTCTGTCTGTCTGTCTGTCTGTCTGTCTGTCTGTCTGTCTGTCTGTCTGTCTGTCTGTCTGTCTGTCTGTCTGTCTGTCTGTCTGTCTGTCTGTCTGTCTGTCTGTCTGTCTGTCTGTCTGTCTGTCTGTCT
>JAQMWT010000142.1:0-60000 GCA_029834535.1 Chrysophaeum taylorii
GGATCGGGAGAAGAAAGTGAAAGTGAGTACGAAGAGTTGACAAAATGAAAGTTCACTTGAATAAGTGAAGTGAATTAGTGATTAATCATTTAGTGAAAATGCAACGCTGAAAAAAACCCTCGTGCGGCATTTTACAATTCGGAAGCGTGGTAAGGGCTAGGGGTGATTGATTAAAAGCAAGACGTATGCCTGACACGACGTAGATTTTGCGGCGAGCCGACGATGTTCCGGTGGTTTCTCGGTGGTCGGCAAAAGCAGACGCAGACGCCGTCCGACCCGCCGCAGGAGGTGCGTCGCGAATAGTCGTCGTGATGTGTCGGCAGACGGCGGAAGAGGAAGAGTATCGACGGCTTATGTCGAGGCTAGCGATACGTCGACTGATCGTCGAGGTGAAAGGCCCCGAGCTCGACCGGGTACGCGTAATGGGCGTCGCCACCCGAGTTACGTGCAGGCCTTGGCCGAAGACGCCGTGCGCGAAGCGAGGAGTGCGGCAGCGCTGCGGGGGGAAGTCCTGGTCGAGGACCCGGGCTACAACGACTCGGACGTCGAGACCGATGCCCTTGTCTACTATTCCGAAAAAAAGGCGGACGTCCTCAGACACCGTCGCCGACGTCCGCCGGCGCCGCCAGATGATGTGAGTTTGGGTCGATTCTTGAGTTCATGTCTTTCGCGTAGGAAACGAAGCCGTCGCGAGACGAGGACCGCCCGCCGAGATTCTTCCTCGCCGCATCCCGCGCCCTCGTTCTCGTCCTCCTGGTCACGCTGTGCGCCCGACGCTTCTTCAACCGACAGGCGTCGTCGTCGCCTCGCGTCGACGTCGCGAGCAGCGATCAGGCTCATCTCAACCAAGGCCGACCTGTTAAATCCGCAGGCCCGTGACGCGGCGCGCCGAGATGTCGTTCTGGTGGTGCTGGTGGATGCGCAACGGCATGGCGGCGAACGAACGACCCAGCGACCTTGTCCGCCCAGGATCGGATCCATGAGATGTAGTAGGAAGGAGGCACCGAGTGAGGGACGTCACCACTTTCAGAGACGACGACGACGACGACGACGACGACAACAACGCTTTTGAGGTGCGAGGCAGTTTTATTTATAGCAGTAGTAGTAAAATGAGCATCGTCTGTGGTCGAAAGCGAGCGCGCGGCTTATATTATAATCCTCCCTCCTGTGTGTCAGAATTGCAAAACGACACCATATGCAGTAGAGAGCCCGTTAGCACTGTGTGCCGAGGCCACCGACGTTGCCGAAGGACTGTCGTGACCGGAAGCAGGACTCGTACCAAGGTTTGTCGGTCTTGGAGGCACGGGGCCTTGGGGCGTGGTGTGCCTTGCTTCCAATGCAGTGCCAGTGTTCTGCGGTGACGGTCTTGCAGGGGTTGGCAATGCGGTACCCCGAACGGAGAAAGAATGTGGCGGCGCAGGCCTCGGCGTGGAGCATGTTCATGTAGATGTGGGAATCATCTGTCGAAGGGGGGGTGAGGGTCTGGTAGTTGGCGTCGGCGACGAGGGGGGCGCGGAAGACGAAGACGTCCCAGGAGACGCCGTAGTTCCGGCTCCAAAAGTCGCAGTGGCCGCGAATCGGGAGGGCATCGGTGTCTTCGTCGTGCGGCGAGGAGGTCGGCTTGCACTCGCGCACCCCGTAGGCACCGGTGGGCGCCGAGACGGAGAGCGCGAGGACGAGACCGCTCGAGCCGTCGCGGGGCTCGAAGTGGCGCGGATCGAGACGGCCGGCGTGGCGGAGGACGACGTCGGCGTTGGCCAAAGCAACGAGGTTGCCCTCATCAAACCGGTTGCTGTGTCGAATGAGGTCGAGGTAGGACGGTTGCCTTCCGAAGACCTCTGCCGTAATCTTCGTCGCGTCCATCGACGTCGCATCAAAACCGCGACGCCTTTGGATCTCGGCGACCTTTTCGCGGAGCTGCGTCGTCGCGTCGTCGTCGGCGACGTCCACCAGCACGTGGACCGCGTCGATCTGCGGAGATTTCGTGTTTTCGGCAATCGCGAGAGCGGACTCGATCGCGTGCAGACAACGGAGCTGTCGCGCCCGGGTCTCGTATTCGCACTCGACGTCGACGGGCAGCCGGGGCATCGAGGTGAGGATCGTCAAGAAACGGTCGTTCCGCGCGCGCGCATCGCACACGCGATTCACGCCCTCGTCGAATCGCCGCACGAGAACGCGACCGTAAGCGTTCCACTCGCACTGGCGCCGAGCGAACGAATCGCAGAACTGGTGCTCGCACTCGAGCGAGTCCCACTCGACAGCGTCCGTCTCTGACAAGTTCCCGTACGTCCGCATCGGCACCGCGCGCGCTTGCAGCATCGCGCGCTGGCACCACCGAAACCTCGGAAGCGGCGTCGCGTTGAGCGCGGAGGGGCTCAGCGACACCGCCTCCTCGTACTCCACGACGAGGCGAGCCTCGTGGTCCAGCCGCACGCCGTTCCAATTCTTTCGCCGGCACATTCCAACCTTCACCACCAGGACGAACATAATATCGATCAGCTGTCGTCGTCGTCGTCGTCGTGTCATCCGTAGTAGTGTGTGTTCCCTTCTTCTTCGGTTTTTTTTCCTCAGCAGAGCGTCCCACGACCACCCACTTGGCCAAAGGCGTCCATCGTGCCAGAACAGCGACCGAGCCAGCCGGCGGTGCCCTTGGGGGCGACGTGGTGCATCTTGCGCTGCCCCATGCAGTGCCAGTGCTCGGCAACGATGGTCTTGCAGGGGTTGTTGAGGCTGTAGCCCGCCTTGAGGAGAAACTTTGCCGCGCAGCCCTCGGCGTGGAGGGCGTTCATGTAGGCCGGGGCCATGCCGGGGGGGGGGGTGAGGAGGGTGTAGTTGAGGTAGCGGGGATTGAGGGGCGCTTTGAAAAAAAAAGCGTCCCACGAGACTGCGTAATTCCGGCTCCAGAAGGCGCAGTGACCTCGCATGACGCCGTCGGCCTCGGCGCAGGCTTGCTCGGCGTAGGTGCCCGACGGTTCGGAGACGCTGATGACGAGAGCTAAAGTCTCGTTGTCGGATCGCCACTCGAACTCGGCAGAGTCGAGGTATTCGAGGCCGCGGAAGACGACGTCGGCGTTGGCGAGGGCGACGACGCCCTCGAGCCTCAGGCTCGCGTACTGGAAGAGGTCGAGGTACGATGGCTGGCCGCCGTACACCTCGGCGGTGACTTTAGCGACGTCCCTCCATGCGACTTGCTCGTCGAGAAGCGCGTTGTAGTGCGTGTGGCTCGCGTGGATCGCCCGTCGCAGCCATCGCGAGACGCTCTTGCCATCGTGGTCCGGTTCGCCCGGTTCCTCGACAAAGTCGAGAAGGACGCGCACGCTCTTGACGCGCGGGTTTTTAGCGTTGGCGCCGAGCGCGAGCAACATCTCGAGGAGGTGGTAGCACGTATCTTTCTGGGCGTTGAGACAGGCGTAGTCTCGCGGCAGGAACGGCAAGGTCGTCAGGAGCGTCACCTCGGCGGCACTTGACGCGCGTCGTCGACACCTGTCGTTCACGCTCGCGTCGTACCGCTCTGTCAGCCTCCTCCCGTACGTGGTCCAACGGCACGTTTTGTAGTCCGCGCGGTTCGTCCGCGACGGCCGGGGGGGCTCGACGGGCTCGTCGTCGGTTACCGCGACCGAAAGACCGCGGCGGCTCTTCGTGCTGCTACCCTGCCTTATTACTCCCCCGGGACGCGTCCGATTGTGCCTCGAATGGTGTTTGCCCCTCGCCTTGGTCGCGTCGTCGCGCGGGTTGATCGGCACCCCGATCGGCCTCTCCGTGACGTTAAGGCAGAACTGGTACACGCATCCGAAGTGATTCCACCGCTGGAAGTCGGACACCGACAAGTTTCCCCACGTCCGCAGTGGCACGACACGGCCTTGCGTGAACGCGCGCTGGCACCACCCAAAGGCGCTTCGGCTCGTGTTTTTGATGACGCGCGGCGAGAGCTGAGCTGCTTCGTCGTAGTCCATGACGAGTCGACTCCGGTAATTGATGTCGTGGGGGTTCCGGACCCGACCCTTCGAGGAGACCCCCACTATCGCCACCACCCACCACGACCGAAACCTTGTCGTTGGGGAAAATCTCATTGTGCTTTATTTTATTTTATTTTATTCGATTCGAAAGGAGGGTAAGCCGCCGCCTCCCTTTCGTTGGGGGCCGTCGAAGATAAGATGATGTCGGCGACGGGTCCCATCGACCAGCGGAACCAGGATGCGACATGTTACGTGGGGAACCTCGACGAACAGCTGTCGGAGGAACTGCTGTGGGAGATGATGCTCCAGGCGGGTCCCGTCGTCAATGTGCACATGCCGCGGGACAAGGTGACGGGATCGCACCAGGGCTACGGGTTCGTCGAGTTTCGATCCGAGGAAGACGCCGACTATGCGCTCAAGGTGATGAACATGGTGAAGCTTTTTGGCAAGCCGATCCGGGTCAACAAGGCGTCGCAGGACAAGAAGACGCTCGAGGTTGGGGCAAATCTCTTCGTCGGAGGCCTCGACCCCGACGTCGACGAGAAGATGCTCTACGATACCTTCTCGGCCTTTGGGACCATCACCGAGACCCCTAAGGTTATGCGTGACCCCGACACGGGCAACTCCAAGGGCTACGGCTTTGTGTCGTACGATTCGTTCGAGGCGTCGGACCTCGCGATCGAGTGTATGCACAACCAGTACTTGTGCAACAAGCAGATCCAGGTCCAGTACGCCTTCAAAAAGGATTCCAAGACGGAACGACACGGTTCGCAAGCCGAGCGACTCCTCGCGGCGAACAACCCCCTCAAGATAAGGCCGAACACCATGTTTTCTGCCGGTCAGGCTTCTGCTGCGTTCGGGGCCCCGCCGCCCCCCCCGCCCCCCCAGTCGGCCTCGCTCGCCTCGATGGGGGGTCCAGCCTACGGCATGATCGCCCCGCCCCCGCCGCCGCCACCCCCGCCGGCGATGCCCGCCCAAATGCCGCCGCCCCCGCCGCCCGGAGGCCTGGTCCCGCCCCCCCCGCCGCCGATGATGATGCCACCGCCGCCCCCGCCGGGCGGTATGCTCGCAGGCATGGTCATGCCCCCGCCCCCACCACCGAGCATGCCGGTGATGATGCCTCCGCCGCCGCCGCCGCCGCCACCACCTCGATGATGCTCATCATGGTGTGCCTGCCGAGACTAATAATAATAATAAATTGGTGCCTGCCCGCCATTTTTTTGAGAAATAAAATTACGACGACGAACGAGGGGCCCTCCCTCCCTACCTACCTACCTACCTACCTTACCCGCAATAAGTGAAGTAGAAACCCCCCACGTGTGGATAATAATCCATCATGTGGTGGAAGTTGTGCTCGCGATGAGACGAGGTCTCGTCGGCGCGTGTCGTCGTCGTCGGGTGTTAATTCTTCCGTTTGTTGTTGTTGTTGTTGTTGTTGTTGTTGTTGTTGTAAAGAGAAATCGTTTTTTTGATGGTGATTTGAGACGATGATGCTGGAGCTGGAGGCGTCGAGTTTTGCGGCTGACCTCGCCGAGAGTCTGGAAAAAGATCCGATAATCGCCGAGGCGCTGCAGCGGCAGGTGTCGCTGAAGGACTACTCGAAGCAGGTCGAAGAGGAGCTAGCCGTGGTGGAGGCGGAGAGCGTGCAGGACTACGTGGAGCAGTCGTCGCGCGTGGCGAGGCTGCACGAACAGATGCGCGAGTGCGACGAGGGCCTCGAGGCGATGCAGGAGACGCTCGGCGCGTTCGGGCGGCAGCTCGGCGGGCTGGCCGAGGAGGTGCGTCGCGTCGAGGAGGCATCGACGGCGATGACCGTCAAGCTCCGGAATCGCAAGGCGGCCGAGCGGGGCCTCGCGGGATACCTGCGGCGTCTCGTCCTGCCGAGCGACGCGGAGGAGGTCGTGGAGACGCGCGAGGTGCTGGGCGAGGTGTTCGCGTCGTATGCGGCCGTCGTCGACGCGCGGATCGACGAGCTCGGTCGCGAGCCGCGGGATACGCGGCGATTCGCGACTCCGTCGGAGACCGCCGCGGGCGAGGAGGCGAGGCGACGGCTCGAGGGGCTCAAGTCTCGGATCGTGCGGCGCGCGCGCGACGCGCTTCTCGCGTGCATCGGCGAGCTCCGGACGCTGGCGGTCTCGACGCGGTTCGGGCCGGGCAGCACCGCGCCCCCCCCCGAGCGCGCGGCGCGCGTCGCGCGGCGCGAGAAGTTGGCGCTGTACGGCGGACCGGCGATGTCGTTTCTGGAAAAGAGAGCGATGCCGATCGCGACCGAGGTCCGGAGCGCGTACGTCGACGCCGCCTCCAAGGCGCTCCAGGCGCTCCTGAAGGCGTACAACGACGAGCTCGCCAAGCACGACCTCCTGCTCGCGAACAAGCACGACCTCGTGGCCGTCGAGGAGAGCGCGGTTAGGTCGACCGTCACGACGAGGGTGTCTCTTGCCAAGCGGGGCGACGCCTTCTCGATCGGGGACCGCGACGCCGTGCTGCGGGCCTTCGACGAGCCGGCGATCGAGGCGAGCGCGGCCCGCCGCGACAAGGTGAAATTGCCCGTCGAAGCGCTCTTTCGGTCCTCGCTCAAGAGACTCCGGGACGCGGCAGCGTGCGAGCGGAACGTCGCCCGCGCCGTCTTCGGCGACGCCGTCGGCGAGGACGTCTTCCAGGCCGTCTTCCAGAAACCCGCCGCGGCGACGGTCGACCACCTCGAGGCGCGAGCCAAGGATTCCCACGACCTGGTCGGCCTCGCGCTCGTCGCCAAGCTCTGCGGCCTCGGCCGCGAAGAGGCCCGCGCTTCGAAATGTCCCCTCGATTCCTTCTACGACGCCTGCGACAAAATCGTCTGGCCGCGCGTCGAGGCGATCGTCGACGCCAACATAGACTCGGCCCGCAGAGCCAACCCGGCCAAGCTCGGGGGCCTCGGCGGCGTCTCTCCCCACTACGTCACGCGCAGATTCGCCGAGCTCGCCGCGGCCTCCTGCTTCATCCTCGACGACGCCCTCAAAACCCGCGTCACCGAGACGCTCCGCGACGAGGTCCTAACCCTCCTCGCGCGCCTCGCGAGCCACGAATTTTCCGACGACAAACCCAAGGACCGGGTGGTGTTTCTCGCCAATAATTACGACCAGGTTATCCTCGTCCTCGACCAGCGCCTCCGCGACCCCACGCCCCTCCGACGATTCTTCGACCATCTCCTCGCGCGCCAGCGCGACGCCTACGTCGACGCGACCCTCGACGAAAACCTCGGAGGCCTCGTCGCCTTCGTCAAGAAGACCGAGCTCGATTTCGCCAGAAAAAAAGACGGCCGTCCCCCCGACCTCGACCAACACCACGTCGAAAAACTCATCAGGGACTTCGCCGCCGCCTGGGAACCCCTCCTCGCCAAAATTAACAACGACGTCCTCGCCTCCTTCTCCAATTTCGTCAACGGCACCCAGGTCCTCAAGCAGGTCTTTACCCAGCTCCTCGTCTACTACACCCGCTTCCAGGACATTATTCGCAAGGCCTGGCGCCGACCTCCCCCCTTTGCGAAGGACCTCGTCTCCACCGCCACCATCCTCGTCGAGATTAAAAAATACACCCGTACCTTCTCCTGACTGCTGCTGCTGCCTCTCGGTATGCTCTCTCGCTCGCCCCCTCATCAACCAACCGCCGCCGCCCAAAACTTCCGTATACTTCTTTATTGCCTTCCTCGCGACGCTTCTGCTGCTGCTGGTGGTGGTGGTGGCGGTGGTGGTGTTGCCTTACCTACTACTACCTAGTAGTAATCCAATTTTATCCGAGCAGTTAAGTAAGTAATAATGCCCGTTTTCATTCATCTTACGGCCAACCCTCTTCATCGGACGAGGTGTCTCTAAAGGTCGACTGCTAAGAGGGGTGTGTGTGGGGGGGGGCATGAAGGAGGTGGGTGGTTTTGTGGGGTAGGAGGGATGTGCCTGACGGGCGTAGATAGAGGTATGCGGGACCTAGTCGGGGTCATCGCCGAGTCGTGGGGCAGGCGAAGAGAGGACGGGCCCCGCCCGTAGGTCGTACGCATGCTGCCGCCGGACGTGCGTGCGACGAAGGGTGACGTCCTGCTGGGATCGGGCGGCCTGGGTGGGGCTCTTTTACCATTATAAGAACCGTGAGGTTCTAGATACGTTGTGCAAAAAGCCCACTCTGTCTACTCCTCCCTCGGTGTGGGCTCCACACATTTTTTTTAAACGGAAGAGGGAGAGGAAGCCCAGAACGATGCACATAATGTGCCAAAAAAAAAAAATTCCACATTGTGTCCAGCAATCGACGACGACGACGACACCACCACTGGCAAGACGCACGCTTCCCCCGCGGCGGCGGCGGCGGCGGCGGCTGCAGAAGTGATGAACCTCCAAACGTAGCACGCTGGCACTACTTGCCCCTTGAGCGAAGAGGGGTGCCGGCGCATTATGCCAAGGAGATAGTTCTTAGAGTACGACGACGACCCGGGGAGAAAAAGAAAAAGAAAAACCCGCGCGTCGCGACAGCGCGCAAGACTGCAGCAGCAGCAGCAGCAGCAGCGGCAAAGAAATTCGACGCGTTTTTATTGTCGAACGATGTCGCACGGATGACCACCACTAGGATATGTCGATACATAGGAGCACACATGAAGGCATCATCGAACAACACATAGATTGTGCCAACGCGAGCCCGGCGCTATGCACAATGCGGGCGTTGATATGGCCAGCTTGTATGAATGTACTTCGAAGGAAGGAAGGAAGGAAGGGAGCAACAGCCTAAAACTTGAGGTCAGCCTTTTGACTCTCGAGCATCTCTGTCTCGGCCTCCTGGTGCAAAACGTTCTGCATCGTCAGGGCGTTATACTTGTTCTCAAACTCTCGGGCTCGCGAAAAGAAGAAACACGAGAGAATAAGTGCCAGGACAACCAGAATGCAGCAAACGATGACAACGGCCACCAGCGCCCTATAGGTGGCCGTTTTTCCCTTTTTCTTTTCAGTTATGATGGTGGCTCCCGTAGTATCGTCGACAAACTTGTCAAAAACACCAAGGGCCTCGCAAGTATCCTGGGTTGCGCAAACTTCCTCGACTGTACGGCCGAGCGCGGTACCGGCCCCTCCATTGTCTGTCGAGATGTATTCACAGGTGGCAGTCTCCCAGCAGCTGCCGTCGTCGGGCCGCGGCGTGCCCTTCTCGAGGGTGTAGACGGTCGTGCGCCCGGCAAGCGGAGCGACGGCGATGAGTATCTCCTGGCCAATGGGGGAGGAGGCAGCGTCGACGAAAACGAGATTTTCGGGTCCATCGTTGAGCGCGTAGGTGATCATATAGGTACCAAAGTCGGAATCATTTTCATCGGGGACAACGTCGCCGTTCCCGGTGAGCCAGTTCCGGACGTTGAGGAAGTCCTGATAGATCGGTAGCGTAGGATCAGAAACGTCGTACGTGACGATCCCGCCAGTACGTTCGAGGCTAATGAAGGCGAGGATGGTGCCATCGGACATCGTGCCAATAGAGACGCTCTCGGGTTCAGGACCCTTCGCATCCGACCTAAGAAGAAGACGGGCGGAGTGAGCGCCGCCGCCGCCGCTTGAAAAACGATACGGAAAACTTGCCTATCGTCGAACGCCGGTGGCGCCTCGTCTGAGTTAAAGGGGCACGTAGAAACGCAAGAATCGGGGGGCGGCTCGATGTCACAGCCGTCGCAGAGACCGCCAGCAACGTTCGACGTGATCTCCTCAAACTTGGAGCCCGAGTCGAACACCTGCTCGAGCTTTGTCAAACCATCCGTCATCTTCCAGATGGAAAAGGATCGCGCGCCGATCGAGTACGAGCCTCCAGGAGTGCCGGATGTGTCGGTAGCGTCGACGTCAGATGTGAGCGGCGCGACGGAGAAGCCACAGACGGCCGGGCCGCTCGCTCCAGTCCAGTTGCGATACGTCCATTTCTGCCACCACCGGACGTACGATTCGTACGCGCAGTCGGTGAGCTCCAGTTTGAAAAGGCACTCATGGACGCCGTTTTCGTACTCGTACGTAAAGAAGTCACAGGTTCCCGAGCCGGCGTCGGCGCACAACCCCTGGCAGGCCTCGGCACTGGTCATGGTTGGATCGACGTTGAAGTTGTCCAAGTACCACGAGGGGGGCTCCCAGTCAGCCGAGTTGACGGTGTAGGCATCGGCAGGCTGGGCCGCGTAGTTGCAAAGTCCATCAGTGAAGCCGCCGTAATCGACGCCCCTGTAGATGCAACTGAAGGTCGACGAATCCAGACCGGCGGACATCTGCTCAGCGTCGCACGAGTTTATGCCGCACGCGTTGGACGCGAAGTCTGTCGGCTGGTACGTCGTCGTCAAGAGACGGCCGAGGAGCGTCTCGGCGGTACAATCCGTGCACGTTGCGACGGGCGGGTCGCCAAGATCGCCGTACCTCGTTTCCTCGCCGTAGAGTCCGGTGCCGTCGACGGCCTCGGCCGTGCCAATGATGTCCTCGCCGTCGCGCGAGTCGCCTTCGTTCGCCGTGATAATATAGGTGACGTCGTCTACGACGTACGCGGCGATCTGGTCGGGCATTGGGATGTGATAGGCAGAGACGCCGTCCCACGAGTTGGTGATAGCAATGTAGCCGTCGCGGTCCGAGGCGTCCATCGTGGCTTGGATGTAGCCATACCCTCCGAGATACGTGTACTGGCGCTCGGCAGTATCGAAAAAAGCGTACGCGTTGTTGTCCTGCATGCTGACGACAAAGTACGAACCACCAAGCACAAAGGCACCGTGTTCGGGCTCGAGGTCGAGGCTAATATCGTCAGCATTGGGACCGTAGAGGCGGACGTTGCGGCTGCGGTACTCGAGCGCTAATGACCAGGCGTACGGCGCGAAGTTGGCCTCGGTGAAGTTGTAGTTGGTGCAGTCGAAGTTAACGACGACCGGGTTGAAGTCGAGCGACAAATCACAGAGCGTCAAAGAACCCTCGTGGTCGAGCTGCCCGTCCTCGCGCGCTAAGCCTTCGTTGATACACGCGAGCATGGGTGTTTGTGACGTAACGCCCTCCGGTTTGACGCCTGCCTCGGTGCAACCAAGGTACCCGAGCGTGGAAGCGTCGTAGAACACGAGATAGCCGTTGGCCCACTCGTAGAGATGAGGCACGGCGGCCGCGACGACCGTGTTCTCATAATTGTCGAGTTCAATCGTCGCGACAGACTGCACCGACTCGCTTTGCACAGTGCCGCACGCGGCCGGGCCCGACGCTCCGTACCATTCCTGGTCGTACTCGTGTTGATCGTACGAGGGTCCTTGCTCCCACACAACGTATGCGAGGCAGTCGCTGCCCAGGGATGCCGAGTACGATTCCTTGAGGTAGCACTCGTTGTGGCGAGTGGTCGTGCATACGCCATCATCATCCGTTTCGCATTCGTTCTCGAACGAGAAATACGCACACGAAGCGTCCTCCGCGCACATCGCCTGGCAGGCATCGACGCTCGTCATCGTCACGTCGTATGCGAGCTCAGGGGGTTCGTCCCAATCTTCGCAACACATAAATTCTTCGTTGTCGTGCACGATCTTGATCACAGTCGCGTAGCCACACGGCGCGCCGTCGCCGCCAAAGTCCATCGACTCGTAGACGCAGTCTTCCTCGATGCAGTGAAATGACAGGTCAGCCGACACCGAGATTGTCCCGGCTTTGGTCGGGTTCGTCGGGTCTGAAAAGTCGATCACCTGCGAGACGACGATTTAACGAAATGTGGGGGGTCGCGCGGCGAACCTTCAAGTTGATCGACTGGGCCGAACCGACGAATGCCCGGTGCGTCTTGATGTCGTATGCGACGTTCTCCGCTGCGTCCGTGTTGTAATCGCCTTCCTGGTAGTCCGCGAGAAACTGCACACACACAGGGGTCACACGTCACCAAGTGATCGAGACTCGACGCCCGTCGAAGAAGAAGCAGTTTTCTCGCGGATACAACAACTAGGTCAAAAAAAGAAGAGGCATCCCAGGACAAGACAAACAACGGAGGACGCCGTAGTTTTGTTTGTCTACCCTGAGTTTGTAGACGTCCTGGGCACTTGCGCCCAGCAGCATCGAGGCCAATGCCGCGCCACGAAACATCGCGGCGGCAGATTAGTGATTGGAGCGAATCCCGACCTCTTCGTGGAAACTAGTAGTGAATTCGTATTATCACTTTTTTTACGAAAGCAGAATAACTTCTAATAAGTAATTAACTTTCTGCGAGAGAAAATTGCACTTCAACAAGGCATCAGTCACTGGCGCCTCGGAGAGGAACGTGACGCTGTGTTGTCTCGGCGTACGTGCCTCGACAAGTTTATGACGGGCTGTAGCGGCCACAAGTCAACCTTACGGTTGACGCAGCCACGAGCACGCGTGCGATGACTGCCCTCTCGCAAGATCGCCAACCAACTAACTATAGGCCAACCAAGTTCATGGGGCGTCGCCTAAACCCAACGCCGAAACGCGTGGCATCAGAATCGCAGGGTGTTTGGACGAGGGGCACCGAAAGGTGAGTCGGCGGAGCGTGATCATCAGTCTTGTCGCCATGCAACGCGGAGTCCGCGATGTGACCGGCAACCACCTCCTCGTAAACTTTTCCTTCTGCGTCCCCCTGCCATACCCCATCCGTTCCGGCTTCCAACCGGCCCGCCCGGGAGGCGAATAGGTGCCAATCTACGCCGGGAGGGCGGATGCCCTCGCAAGGCGCAGGATTCATAAGGAATCGTCCTTTATCATGACCGTTCGGTCCGCCAACCTCGGGATGATATTTCCGGTGACTACTCCGATTGACTGCGCTCATTGATTTTGCGGAAAAATGATTTTGGATGGATTTTACGGCGGTATGAGTTCTGAATAGGGGCTCGTGCTACTACCTGAACTTGACACCCTGTACCCAGCACCTCTGCTCAGGATGTCTCGGCGAGCTCAAGATTTCTTTGCGGTTTGCGCGCCCGGGGCCAGTTGCCGGCTCTGTTGTTGACTGAGAGCCACCACAAGGCGACGTTTGTTTGGCGCCCCAAGTCAACACCCCCAAGTCAATATCTGTGCATCTTTCAGCTCCCAATTTTGTAGTGGTAGCCACGTTTGAACGTGTGACATCGCGCCCCTCTCATCAATCGCGTCTGTGTCTTCTTCTCGTTATTGCTTCCCACCCATCATTCCGTGCTGAAATTTAGACTCTGCCCCTATCGCTCCTGATGCTCGTCTGCCATCGAGGTTCGCTCATCGCGCATAGTCCGACCTTCGTTTCGCCCCCCCCAGTTTCTCCTTTTAGCGCGTTGGAATTTTCGATATTTTTCGTTCCGTGTTCCTCTCGTGCACTCAGTGCTCCAAAACGCGAGTTTCTTTCATCTCGTTTTTACCAACTCGGGACATTGCGCCGTGGAACCTGCGAAAATAAAAATTATTGATAACGCGGCTACTTCGCAAAACCACGATCGTGCTGTATGCAAGGTGGGTCACCGATTCATTGACCTGACTACTGCTTGTGGAGCCCGCAGAGAGTCCTTGCGCCGAGGTTCGCGAAAAAGCTGCGCAGCTGTCTACCTATTTTCTAAACTCACCAAAATAATATGATGTATAGAGGCGACACTGCCCCCGGACCAAGTCCTAGCATCTCTGCTCCCCCCGAATAGAATAGCCAGCTACTTGCATTCTTCCTCCTCTATTTAGCCTCACAGGCGATATGGTGGCGACTAGCTCCTATGTTTGCCTTTCTTGCGACCCCTCAGGCTGGTTCTGTGAGTTTGGCGGCAGCTCGTCCTGCTTCTTTTTTCGCCGTCCTCTGCGGTCTCTTTTTCTCTCGCTCTGCGACCCTCCATTCTGGCACATTGATCCTGGGAGTTGCTTGCCAAAAAAAAAAGCGAACTAGCCAGCGAAGTACGAACTATTGTCCCGTTTGACTACGAACACCTCGGGCCTGGGGGAGTGACTACGGATCCGCTGTAAAGTCTGTGCGCTGAGGTCGATGACAAAACCAGGCCGAACCAGCGAGCTCAAGAATTAACCAGCCTGCGCGTGATGCAAGCAGGATGCTTCCTAAATCCAGGCTAAGTCCAGAGCGTCGTTGTTGTTTGCCGAAATCGCCCGACACCTTCGCGGCTACTCCACATAGTGTTGCGGGCAGGCCCGACCGCGTTGCTGTTGCTATCCTACGGCATTCATCGTCGCTGTATACTTGCTGCTAGCTCCTGCCCTACGTCGGCCTCTCAGAGCGATTTTCGGAGGCTGAGAGAGCTTGCTTGCGCCGAGGTGGGATCGCGAACGCCGAATTCACGGACTATAGGTCAAAAACGCCGAACATGGTCATCATCATCCCTGGATCCCCCCCTACCTAGCCTGTTGTTTTGAGGGGCGTAAGAAGAAAGAAACGCCGCTAACGAGCCGTCAGAGTCCTCAAAAACAGCAATGATGCGGTTCGGTGGGCTCGCGGTCGTGAGCTTGGTGGCGCAGGCCGCGCACGGGGTGTTGTGGTCGTCGTCGAGAGCCCGCGGGCTGTTTTTGACGCGGCTTCGCGGCGGCAAGGTGGTCGACGAAGTGATCCAGCGGCGGCCCGACGATGCGATGACTGTCGACGACGAGGAGGGCGAGGTGTACGTGACGCTCCAGTTCGACCCGTTGCGGGCGTTGTACGACGTGTCCCGGCGCGTGCGGTGGGCGCTCGGACGAGCGTGGCGGACGCTGTCGCGGGTGGTATCGTCGGGGGTGAGGGGGCAGCGACGACGGCGAAGCAAGAACCGAATGCTCGCGCCCGAGGTCAACGCGACGCAGCTGACGACAGTCTCCGAGGCGATCGGTTCGGCGACCAAGGCGGCCAAGGTGTCCCGGCGGCGAGGCGCGCCGGTGCTCGTGTTGGCAGCCAAGCGCGACTCGCAGCGGAGGCGAATCGGCGAGTTGTTGCGCGAGGACGAGGCGCTGCGCGCCGCGGCGCACGGCATGGTGCAGTGGGACGCCGACGTCGAGGTGGCAGCCAAGGCCGTCGCGGACGCCCTGGGGGCGCGGCCGCGGGCCGACGCGTTCCTGGCGCTCGCCGTCCCGGGCGACGAGTACTCGCTCCGCGTCCTTGCCGTCAAGCGCGTCGCCGAGGCCGACGACGCTGCTTCCCTCGAGCGCTGGTTGAGCCGCGCGACCCTCGCTCACACGGCCGAAGTGGCAGTTCTCAAACGCGCCGCCGACGACGCCGCGCTGGTTCGCGCGCAGGCCGAGGAACTCGCGACGGCCGTCGAGGCCGACGAGGCCACGCGCCGCGAGTCCGAGCTGCGGCGCGAGGAGCGCCTGCTCCGCGAGGCCGCGGCGCGCGCCGCCGCCGACGCGGAGCGGCGTGCGGCCGACCGCCGCGCTGAAAAGGCCGAAGCGCTGCCGCCCGAGCCGCCCGCGACGGCCGATGCCTGCGTCGTCGCCGTCCGCGACCTCACCGGCCTCAAGCACGCGCGCCGCTTCCCGCCCGACGCCGACAGCAACACCCTTTTCGACTGGCTCGACGTTCTCGGCCTCGACCTCGACGCCGTTGAAATAAAGCGACCCGGCAAGCCGGACCCCGTCCCCGTCGACAGACCCTTTGCTTTGTGAGAGACGCTCGCGCGTGCCTCGCCTCACCCTCATCCTCCCCTTGTAGGCGCGACGAGCTCGGCCGCCGCGTCTTGCTCGAGTGCGTCGAAAAAAAGAAAAATACCGAAGAGACGACGACGACGACGACATCCGTCACGTGAGGACACCTCTGATGAATCGCCACACGTCCCTTCCTACCCTCCCTGCCCACGGGCGGGCGTCGTCGTCGTCGTCGTCGTCGTCGTCGTCGTCGTCGTCGTGTCGTGGTGGTGGTCGTCGTCGTGTTCCCATGTGGAGGTAACTGCAAGGCGCGAGCCCTCGCGTGTTTCCGGGCCCACCTCTGCCTTGCGCCACGGAGAATACGCTGCTCGAGCTCGTCTCCGACGTCTGTGTCGTCGGCAGTACCTCGACCACCCTTCGAATTATAGCATGCGTGCGTGCACTGGGTGGGGCTCTCTCGAGAGTCAAGAGGGCGCTAAGTGCGTGTGCCCTGAAGTTCGGCGGAACGGCTCGCCCAGCAAGAATCGTTCCAAGAACATTTCCTTTAACGACTCGCCGCGTGCGTTTGGCTATGACGGCCGATTCGGTGGTCTCGGGTTGGCGAATAAGTACGCACTATTATACTATGAAATAATCAATGCTGACTTTTTTGAGACACGGCTCTCGGTCAACCAGTTCCACGACGTGCGATAACACTTCCGCCGCCGCCGCAAAGGACGACAACAGCATGGACACACTGCGCGGGGCATTCTCAGTCGTCGACGACGACGACGACGACGACGACGATATGAATGTGGACGATGGCGACATCGAACTCGGAAGCGTCGTGGTCGCGCAGAGTGAGCCGGAGAGCGCCGACGAAGAGACGGAGTTTACTCCGCCGGTAAAGGAGGTGGTGAGGCGTGCCCCGCTGATCGCGTTGTGTTTTGCCCTGTTTGCCAACTCGTACGCGCTCATGAATCCCGTGCCATACGCGGGGTTCATGGTCATCCGTTTCCACGTCGCGTCCGACGAAAAATCGGCAGGCTACTTTGCCGGACTGATCATGACGGCGTTCATGCTCGGGCGCTTCTTGTCGTCGTTTTATTGCGGAAGACTCTCGGACAGGATCTCGCGCAAGTTTGTTATCAGGACCAGTCTCTGGAGTTGCGTGATCTTTCAGCTTGCCTTCGGCTTGTGCAGGACGTACCCGACGGCCCTGGCTGCGCGCCTTCTTTTGGGGTTCTTCAACGGAATCGCGGGAGTTGCCAAAGCAGCCCTTCCCGAGCTCGTCCCCAAAGACGAGCAACAGACGGCCATGGGCTACGTCACGAACATGTGGAGCCTCGGCATGGTCGCGGGCCCTGCCGTTGGCGGCATCCTCGCCGAACGACAGAAAAAATGGCCGTATCTTTTACCAAACCTTATCGGCTCGTGCCTCGCTCTCGTCTCGCTCGCGGGCGTCGAGCTCTGGCTCCCGGGAAGACGTAGGAAAACCTACGCTCGTCTCGACACGAACGACGAAGAGGAGGTTGTTGTCGTCAAAAAAACAACAGCACCACCGGGCGAGGAGGTCGTTCCCGCCGAGGACGCGACGTACTGTCGTGCGATACCCGAGGCGTCGCGCTGGCCCGTTGGCATCTATTGCGTCTTTAGTTTCATTGGAATCGCCTACGACGAGTCCTATCCTCTCTGGCTGCTGGCACCAAGAAGTAGCGGTGGTCTTGCCATGAAAAGTGACTCGATCGGCATCGTTCGCGCTCGGCGTTTTCTTATGATTGTTTTTTCCGCCCGCGATGTAATACGCCCGCGCTCCTGCGCAGGTCATGGCTGTTACGGCCTGCGGCACGTTCGTCCTCATGTTTGTCGTCTTCCCGTTGATCTCGAAGCGCCTTGATTCTGCACAGCTTTTCAAGCTCTCCTGCACTGTCGTCGGTTTTGCTGTCTTCCTACCGCCGGCGATCGCCGCCGCGAGCACCCGCTTGGATCGTAGAGTCCTCGCTGGGTGTGACGCGCCAGGGTTTCTCACCTGGGCTCTCCTCCTCCCGCACAACTTGCTCTATCGCTTTGCTCTTTCCTGCTCATACACCGCGCTTTTCGTGTGCATCAACGACTCCGCCGACGCCGCCGTCCGGGGAGCAGTTAATGGCATCGCCATGAGCGTCGCCTCGGCTTTCAAGGCGGCGGGACCCTCGATGGGTGCGGCCGCTTTTGCGTGGTCCCTCAACAATAACCTGCCTCCACCCTTCGACCATCGATTCCTTTTTCTGTGCTTAGGCGCAGCATCCCTGCTATCCGCGCTCCTCGCGAAGTATACCTTGGTGCCGGCTGCGGTACGCGTGCCACCACCGCCCAAATCACAGGGACGGTAACGACCTCTCGTTCAAGCGGCGGAGCGTCCTTCTTCGATAATAAATACCCGCACACACGTGTGTGCGTATGTGATCTTCGCCGCCGCCGCTTCTTCACAGCAAGAAGAAGAATATTATGTGGCAAGGAAGTTGAGAAGGCCCGCCCGCCGTCGCGTGCCAGCGCGGTCGGTCGGTCGGTCCCGATGGAGCAATTATTATTAATCTCCTTGTTAAAAAACGACGGATGAGTTGAGTTAGCTTTGGTGGTTCAATAAAATCTGGGGCGAATGGCACTATCAACATCGAAGTGCGCGCGCGAGGGCGGGGAGGAAACGTCGGTCGCTTGCATCGCAGCAGCATATCGAAGAGATGAGAGTCGGTACAAAAAATTCCCAACGGCGCCGCGAGGATCAAAGAGATGAGAGTCCGCACGAAAAAAACGTTCCCGACACGCGAGTCGAGCAGGAAATAAAAGCGCGCGCGTTTTTGAGGCGGGAAGACGAGTCCGCGAAAAAACGCGGAGGCTGTCAGGCGACGGGGTTGTTGGGCCAGTAGAGGGTGTTGGCGATGTTGCTGGCGTCGTCCTCGATGGGGTCGTCGTCCATCTCGTATTCGTAGGTCAGGACGAGAGGATGCTGGAGCGAGGTTCCTCGGAGGCAGGAGGGTCGGTTTGAGAACAATCCCTCGGGAAGGCCGGCGTAGGCGAGCGTTACGTGCTGCGGGAGGACGATCGGTTGAAAGGGCATGTCTTGGGCTTGGCCGAGCCAAGCGACGGCGTTGGTGGAGTCGACGCAGAGGGCGGTCGCTGCTTGGAAGAGGGAGTCGATGTGACACTCGAGGGCGAGGGCGACGAGACTCGCCGCGGCGCGGCTAGTTCGGACAGAACGGTGGAAACCCTCGATCGGGTAGTGGTGCATGGCGACGACGCGGCGAAGGAGGGCGAAGGGTTCGTCCGTCTCAGGAAGAATTTCTCTTCCGGTCGGGTCGTCGTCGTCGTCGTCGTCGTCGAGGTTTGATGAATAACGCGTCGCCGCCCGGAGGAGGCGTTCTATCGCGAGCGCGGGGACGATGCCGCCGTAGAGAGACTGGTCTCTTCCGAGGGAAAAGAAGGTCGCGAGCGCGAGAGCCGCGTCGGCGAGGGTGGCGAGGTCGCTGATACTGTTGGGGTCGCGCTGGACAAGAACGGTGCCGACCAGCTCCATGAATCCCAGAAGCCAGCGAGTCGCGATCTCTGCCGCGCGCGAGACGCTGTCCGAGGCCACGTAGCGGACGTGGCGCATAGCGATCGCGTGGATCGCCGTGGCGACGAGGTCACCCTCGCGGAGCAAACCGGCCCGTATAGACGCGGCCGAGGTGGCCGACCACACTTCAAAGCTCTGGCCGCAGTGGAGCTCCCGTCGCAAGGATCGCCAGTCGTCGTCGAAGCCGTTGACGCGCTCGCTCTCGTCGTCGGCCAACACGATCGACGCCCACGCGTCGCCGCTCTCCGACCACAAGAGTCGGCGGAGGTCGAGCGTCGCAAAGTGACCCGCCTCGAGCGCTCGGACGAGCTGCGCGGCCTTGACGGTCGAGAGGACGACCTCCTCGTACGCGACGTCCGCGAGAAGCTTCTCGTCGCCGAGAAGATCGCGACGCCGCGCCTCGGGCCACTCCCTCAGCACGAAGACGGGCGCAAAGTCGCACCTCGGGCAACATCCAACGACCACGCCGACGGGGATGCCGGTGCTCTGGACGAGGGGGGCCTGAGGCGCCGCGTCGACCTCGCGGACCGAAACGAGCGAATAATCGTCGTCGCGTTCCGATTCGCCCGCAAACAGGAACTCCTCGTCCGCCTCGTATACGTTGAGCCGCATCTCTCGCAGCGCCGCGCGCAGCCGCGCGCGGTCCAGCAGCACACACCGCTCGTCGCCACCACGAGAAAACGATGGAGGCTGCAACTCGGGCTGTCGACGCTCGGCGGCAGTCAGCCCGGAATCGGGCCAGTCCCAGAGACGATCGCTCTCGCGCGACTCGTCGTCGCTCTCGTCGCTGCTAAAATCGCTCTCCTCCTCCTCCTCGACGTCAGCGTCGTCACCACGACGACGACGACGACTACGCGAGGGCCTCTCGAGGACCGTGGCCTTGAGTCGCTCGAAGCTGGCGAGATCGTCGGCGCACGTCCGCGAGAAGGGCCGCGACCTCGCGACGTCGCGCGCGCCCAGACAAAAGCGCATCATGGTGTCGGCAAAGGCCCGGAGCGTCGCCTCGGGCGCGAACTTAATCCCCATGCGGTGGCAGAGGGCTCGCAGGCCCGCGCGCAACAGGCGTCCCGACCGGTCGTCCGGCCTCAGGAGCGCGTCCGAGCTGTTGGCACACTCGCATCTCGCCGCGTCGGGGTTGGGCGACGCGCCAGAGTCGCGAATGGTCGCGAGATCGCGCGGGCTAGCGCGGTCAACAGGACGAACGCATCGTGGCCGTGGTAAAGGGAGCGGCGGCAACCGCGCCCCGAGCCCCGACAGCCGGAGGGCGAGCTCGACGTCGCTCGCCCACACGAAGTGGCGCTTGTTGGTCGACGACACGTACGCGGCGTGTTGGGCTACCTGGCGCGTCAAGCTTTCCGCGGCCTCGTGGAGCAGCTCGCACGCCGACCGCGTCAGAGCCGGCGGCACGAAGCCCAACAGATGCGCGTGAACGACCGTGCGCGGCACGCGAAACCGCAGCGTCGCGATCGCCTCGATCGTCCGGCGCGCGCCGACCGTCGTCGCGATCCAGTAGTCCTCAAACACCATCCGCGCGAAGCACTCGAACGGTACCAGCAGCTCGGCCTCCTGCTGGTACCGTCCGATGCACTGGAGCGCTTGCACTTGGTTTCCCACGGCCTCGAACCGATGCGCGGCGGGCAGCCGCCGGACCGACGCCTTGCGCGCCCACTCGACCATGGTCCCCCGAGCCTCGCTCACCTTTTCGCGCTTGCCATCCGCTCGCTGCCGCTTGGCTTTGAAAGCGCCGGCCATCCTCGCGAGGACCCTCCTCGCTCACCACCCTCGTCGATTCATGACGCGGTCGTAGTAGGAGGAGTCCATCTGCTGCTTTTTTTCTGGTCTGCTTGGACAGGATTTTTCTAATTCTTCCTTTTTCTTCTGAGCCCGAGTGGAATCAATAATGGAAGGTGTATGGAATGGATGGCTATATGGCTATGCTATGGAGGTGGCTATTTGGAGGATGGCTACAAAAATGAGTAGTTCGCTTCGAAGAAAGAAGTTTGGCTAGTTGTTATTACTTCTTCTTCTTCTTGGGCGCGTGCGGTCCCAAGGAGGCTGTCCTCCCTCGTGAAGCGCCTCCGCTGAGCGCGGGCGAGATCCCCTTGGAGAGAATCTCGTTGAATGGGTTGTTTTCCTGCTGAGCTCCAAACGTCGCGGCTGGCGTCGGCCGACGCACAGGGACGGTCTTTGCGTGGTGGTTTGCCTCGACCTGTTGTGTTTTTTTCGGCCTGCGAAACTGCTGCTTGGATGGCGCGGTGGCATCCCGACGCTTGTCGACCGCGGACTGGGAGGCGAGAGCGGTCGCGGCGTGCCTGCGCGGTCATGTTTTTTTGTAAGTCACAACACGGAGACACGCACGCGGCTTTGGCAAAGTCGCGAGCGAGCGAGGTCGGCGGAGGCGGTGCCGTCGCCGGCTTCTTCGTCTCCTTCTGGACGCGCCCCGGCACCGGCGTCTTCGCGGGCGAGCGCTGGTTCTCGGGCAAGAAGGGTGAGAGCTGCGGGAAAGGATTCATCGCTCGTCGCGGCGGTCGCGAAATCTGGATGTTGTTGGACGTCTCGGGCGGGATGTCCGTCTCGGGCGGGGGCGGCGGCAGCGGCGGGTCGTTGGCAGGCGGCTTGTCGCTGGCGGGCGGCTTGCGTCGAGGCGTCGGTAGTCGCCGCGGCTTGGGAGGTGGGTCGTGTTGTTGTTGTTGTTTCGGCCTCTGGCGGTGCGCGGCGGCGCGAGAGGCCGTCGTCGCGAGCAATCTGTTGCTGGCGGAACCGGCGACGAGCTTCCTCTTGGGGGGGGCCGTCCGGCAGCCGCCCGTGTCGGGCCTCCGCCCCTTTAAGGACGGCGGGATTTTTTTTTCGGTCTCAAAGGCGTCGCGGTCACGGCTCGTGAGCTTGCGGTAAGCCACGACGAGGCTCTGGAGCTGTGCCGATAGAACGTCGTAGCTCGGCGGTGGATCGAGGTCGGCTTGGGCGCGGTGTCTCCGGAGCTCCTCGGCGAGCTCCTCCGACTCGGGCCTTTCGTTTTCATCCCTTGCCGAGCGCCAGAGCTCCATAGTGTCGCGCCGCGTGAAGACGTCCATATATGCTTTATTTTTGGCTTTGGCAGTTAGTTTTGTGCCGGAAACTTCCCCGCAGGATCCGCCAAAAGCAAGACTTCCGCCCACCACCACTCACTCATCACTGTATGTCCATGTGATGGGCGTGGTGTGAGAAGAGGGATCCGTGCCGCGGTGCGGTGTTCCTCTCCCGCGCTTGTTGCTTTGCTCCTCTCAAGGATACTTCATCCCTCGCCTCGGGGCCTCCCTTCCCTCTTCCTGCTCGAGAATTATGATCGAAGGTATCGCTCTCGCGGTGTGGTGCTTCCGGACCTTTGGCACGACCTCAGCGCTCTGGTACTGGGGTGTCGCGGCGGTGGTGACCTGGGCATTGTGCGGTTTTTTCTCGCGGGGACGGAACGACGAGTTCGAGGCGTTAGTTGCTCGACGCGAGCCGCCAGAGGAGGAGGAGGAAATGGCAGACGCGGCGGCGGCGTCGTCGTCTTCGTGCGGGCCGGCGATGCTCGACTGCCAGAACACAAAGCAGGCGGGCGCGGACGAGGCGACGGTGATCGCGCACCCCTACGTGAGGCGGTCGAGTTCGGGCGGCAGCCTCGAAATCTTTGCCGAGGTACCGCGGTGCGACGTGAATCCGTGGGTCAACGCGACCTGGCGGGTGACGGCTTCCGAACGACTCAAGATAAGCCTCGGCGCGCCGTGGCTTATCCCCGCGCGCGTGGGTCTCATCCTCCTCGCGATTTTGAACGCGGTTGTCTTCGCCAACATCGCCACCTTGGGGTGGAACGGGCGGCCGAACGTCGAACCGCGCGGCCTGCTGCGATGGCGCCCCGCGTTCCTCGAGCGCGCGTTGCGCAACTTTCGCCGCGGCCGCTTGCGACGGGTCCGCGACGTGACGAGGGAGGGCGACCGGCTCGTCGGCAGCGACCAAGACGGCCGGCGGAGGCTCGTGCTGCCCGACACGGCGCCCGTGCCGCGGTGGCGGAAACTGCTCGGGCTGCCCGTCATGGCGAGCGTCCAGCTCATTCTCTGGGGCGTCGGATTTTGGCGCGTACGGGTCATCGGCCGCGAGCACCTCACGTCGGAGGCACGCGTCGTCGTTTGCAACCACGTCTCGATGATCGAGCCGGTCCTGCTGTTGATGATCACCGGCGCCACCCCCGTTACTTCGTCCGAATTCGCCAAACTTCCGGGACTCGGCCCCGTCGGCCGTCTCTACCAGCTCCTCTGGCTCGACCGCGGCAGCGTGCCGTCGCGGCAGGCCGTGATCGAAACCATCGGCCTGCGGTGCGCCGACCGCGAGTTTCCACCGGTCTTGGTCTTTCCCGAGGGCACCACCCTCAACGGCAGGGCGCTCATCTCGTTCAAGAACGGCGCCTTCGCGCCGGGCATGCCCGTTCAGCCAGTCGTCGCGCGCTTTCCGTACCAAGTCGTCTGCGGCCTCGGACTCGACTGCTCGTGGACTACGGCGGGCCCGCAGTTCGTCGAGCTCAGTATTCGCATGATGATGCAACCCTGGAACCGCCTCGAGCTCGAATTCCTCCCCGCGTACCGCCCTTCGGCCCGAGAGCGCGCCGAAGCCCCCCTCTTCGCCGCCAACGTCCGCGACGTCATGGCCGCCGCCCTCGAGGCCCCCACGACCGAGCACTCGTGGGCGGACATGTGGTTGAACATGACAGCCAGAAAGCTCGGCGAGCCCCCCCACCGCACCCTCGTCAGCCTCGGCGCCCTCAAGACCTTCCTCGGCGGCCGGACCTACGAGCGCGAGCGCGCCGCCAAGGCCCTCGAGCGTTTCGCGACAGCTGACGTCGAAAAGGACGGCAAGCTCACGCTCCGCCAGTTCCGCGACGCCCTCCGCGGCGAAGACGACGACGACCTACCCCCGTTGCTCGCCCCCGAGCGCCTCCTCGACCGCGACGCCGTCGACGCCCTCTTCCGCCTACTCTCGCGCGGCAGCCAAACGGTCGACTTCTTCTCTTTCCTCGTCGGCTTCGCGCTCCTCGACGTCCCCGACGAATCAGACACCGACTCGGCCCTCCGCCTCGTCTTCGCGCTCCTCGACGTCGCCTGCGAAGGCGTAGTCCGCGAAAGTCGCGTCTGCGCCGCGTTCGAGGCCCGCCGTATCGGCCCCGTCTCCGAAGAAGACACTGAGTTTGTCGACGACGACGCCTTCGTGCGCACGGCCGCCCATGAAGACGACACTTTCCTCACCGAGGACGACTTCGTCAAGTTCGTCAAGGCAAATCGAAGAGACATTCGACAAGCGCTCCTCCAACAACAGAACAACGCGCAAACGTTGCCGCCCGACGATGACGACGACGAGGGCGACGACGAAATACCTACCATCGACGCTTGATATTATCTTCTTGTTGTTGTTGTTGTCGGATCTCCCTGCCGGGCTGTCCTGCATGTACTCAGAGCGCAGCGCTCGGGCCGAAAAAAATGAATTTGATTTTTTTTCCGGTCCCGACCACATCTTCCTCACTTCTTCTGCTGAGGCACCTTTTTTGATGATGATGATGATGATGATGATGACGACGACGACGGCCACCCCTCTGCTCCGCCTCTGGGCGCCTCGACGAGACCCGCCGTGCTATCGACAACTCTGCGCAACGAGGACGTGACGCGACCGCCCTCCATGACCGTCTGTGTACATAAAACGCAGACCCCGGAGCCTCAACAACAACCGACGCCGGAGATAGGGAGGTGGGACCCCCTTTGGTCGTACTTCTTGGCTGTCATCAGCAGGAGCCTCGGGCGAAGAAGTAGCACCGAGCGCCGCGGGTGCGCTATCAAGTATCCTTTTGCAAAACGCGCAGACTCCTGCTCGCATGCACAAAACCTGAGCCACCCTGCCCTCGGTGACTTCGTCCTCTTACGCTCGGTCTCAACTCGATGCGAGCTTCGTCGGTCGCGCAATGTAGCGGCTGCCCCCGCGCTAGACGTGTGGGCCTAGAGTAAGAGCAACGAAGGTGCGTCTCGGAGGCACGCGCAACAAGAAAGGGGCTGCCTGCTCTCTATTCGAGATTGGTCGGAAGTGTTTTTGAAGCAAAGTTCCTCGGGATGTCGTGAATGTAAACCCCTGAGCCCTCATGTCTCCAAAAAACGGACCACCTAACCCCCAAGCCTACCCCAGTTGACCTTGTCGCCGACTCGGGTATAGCAGTGAAAAAATGGGTGGCTTCTCCGGATCTGCCTGAGTGCCCACATCATTTTCGCTACTTAAAGAGTAGGCTGTCACATCGGGCAGCCCCACCCAGGCCGCCGGCGCCCAACAGGACGTCACACTTCGTCGCGCATACGTCCGGCGGCAGTGTGCGTACGACCTACGGGCGGGGCCCGTCCTCTCTTCGCCTGCCCCGCGGCTCGGCGATGACCCCGACTAGGCCCCGCCTTTTAGGCAGCCCTCACGTCTTTACCCCCAACAGTGGCAACACCCGAACGGAAAACCCGCTTTACAATACAGACAGACATTTCATAAGTACTTATCTCCGCCCGTCAGGCACATCCCTCATACCCCACAAACCCACCCACATCCTTCATGCTCCCCACACACACCCCCCCCTCTTAGCAGTCGACATTTAAAGACAGACAGACATTTAAAGACAGAGAGACAAACCTTTCGTTTGTACAAGTTGAGGATAGATTCGAGGAAATGCAAGCAAGATATGCTAAGATCGGCAAACACGTAGGAATCTCAGGTAAACGAGATTCAGAAGTATTCTGGTAGATGGAGATTCAAACGTGAGAATCTCCACGTTCAAGGCAAGAGGAAAAGCGGGGGGGAGGGTATTATTATTATTATTATTATTATTATTATTATTATGGATAGCAACTCCCAGGCTCAGAGAGCCAGAATGGATGATCGCACAAAAGAAAAGAAACACAAAAGAAGAGAAGGCCAAAGACGACCGCAAAGGAAGGCGATGGAGCAAAACCGAAAATAGCAGAGCAGACGGGAGAAACCCGAAGAAGCGGCAACGCAGTGAGCGGCGTGGTGAGAGCGACAAAGAGCGCATGGTAGGATGAGGTGAAAGAGAGGCGTAGACGAAGGAGACAGCAAAAGGAGCGGATGAGTAAAACAGATGGGGCAGCATTATCTAGGTACTTATTACTGCCACAACATTACGTAAATGTTAATATGCTATGACACTTACCCGTGCATCTCCATATCTAGTATCCTTACGTAACTCTTTTATCGCTACAAACGCACATCGTCACATGGTAGCTGGTGTTCGTTCCGATCGAAAGACCTCTGGGTTATGGGCCCACTAACTCAAAAGCTATGTGAAAGGGCCACAGAATCGGTTGTACCACAAACTACAGAAAATTGCCACTGAGGCCACTGACTGAAATAAACAAAATAAAATAAATAAATAAATAAATTAATTAATTAATTAATTAATTAATTAATTAATTAAAAAAAAAAAAAAAAAGAATGTAAATGAGCCGAATGAAAGGCCAACTAAACCGGACAAAACCGTATTGCCACAGAGCTCAGACACAGCCGAATGAAAGGGCCACTGAACCGAACGAAACGGACAAAACCGTATTGCCACAGAGCACAGACACTAAGGCTACGGACCCAAAAGGCGTACATATACGCGAAAACACCATAAAGGCCAATGAAAAGACTGTTAAACAAAGTCAATGTAACTCTTATGTATCATCGTGTCATTCCTCATATGTAAGCTTGTGCTATTTTTCGTTTGTTAGTTCATTGTGTTTTCCTTCCCCTTTGTGTCGCTCACTCCTTTGTTTAGCTCACTCCTTTGTTGATCCCTAACATATCGAGGCACGTCGCCTCGTATGTGCTGCGAGCGACGAAACCTCACAGTATGTTTTCATGGATGACAGCAGCGTTGTTTGTACGCATTACGCGAAGCTTTAGCTCGCACAAATCCCGAGCGACCTGGATGGCTGAATGCCATTGCCAATTAATGTTACAACTTGGATTTGTTTTGGCTGCTGGAATGTTGTTCTTGTTGGAAGATGCAGGCAATGTCTGCACCTTGAAGTGAACCTTACGCAAAAAGGGCTATACGCAGATTCACGGTGTTGATTTTCATGATCTATGTTGCTATTCGCGATTGGGATCTGTTGGATTTAAACTCTGCCTTCATCCAAGCGCCAATTGCAGAGGATATTTGTGTGTATGTCTGTGTGTGGCCACCTGAGGGATATTCGCCTACACAACCAAAAGACGGCTCAAAAATCCTCTACAAACTTAGCATATGGTTGCAAGCAAGCTTGTCGCAACCGGTGGATCTATCTTGAACGATTCCTTGTTAACGATTGTGGATTTACTCGAGGATCTGGCGACACGTGCAGCTACAAGCATAGAAATCAACTGCCCAGTTGTTTGCGCCTTGTTTTAGTTGTTGATGACCTACTTGTGGCTCATCCTCGCTATTGTCTTGGCCATTATCATGCCTTTATGACACGTCATTTACCGACCTAAACGAAATTGACCTGCGCACTTATGTTGACTTACACATTACCCGCGATCGTTCACGTCGCACAATTGATATCGATCAATCCCACACTCTCCGGGAAATTCCAACTGAACACCGATTCATCAATTCGAAACCAGAACTCACGCCTGCTCAAAAAGGTCTTCGACTTTCTGCCGCCGACTGTCCCCCAGATGGCTCCCCAGATCAATCTTACATGGCTCGTATTCCATATCGTCGTATTGTCGGTAGTTTGTTCTTTATTACTGTTATGACACGCCCGGGCATTACCTGGATTGTATATCAGTGTGCGCGTTTTGCTGACAACCCTGTAAAGCCTCGTTGGCATGCTATGCGACATTGTCTCAGGTACCTTAACGGCACAGAAGATCTCGCCCTCGTTCTTGGCCGAAACTCTGAACTTCTTTTCTGTGGATACTCAGACTCAAGCTGGGCTGACAATCCTGATGACCGCCACTCTACGTCAGGCTACTGTTTCGCACTTGGTGGTTCTGTCGTTTCTTACTGTTCCAGAAACCAATACATTCTTGCACGATCTTCTTTCGAAGCTGAACTTCTCGCCCTGTATGTTGCCACTGCAGAACTTTCATGGCTTTTAAAGCTCTTTGACGATTTGACCTTCAACGAAAAACAGTCCCTATATATGTATCAAACAACCGTCACTCAAGTTCGCCTCCAATGCATGACCCGTCGTACGCGCCACATAGACATTCGTTTCTACAGTGCTGCCGAATACCGTAGAGACCGTATCATGGATCTCCAGCACATACCACGCCTTGATAATCTTAGCGACATTTTCACTCGGAGCACTGAAGCACACGTGTTCCTCCGCCTTCGCGCTCGTTTTCTTACTTCCTGATTTATACGGTCCCACCCCCTCCTCTTCTTTATGTTCCCACTCCCTCCTCTTCTTTCTGGGCAACTGTGACAACATACCGTGAGTCATCTCTTTTCTTTCTTTTTCGGCACTCGCATACCGGCGCAAGTGATCAAGGTTGCTTCGAACCACTTGAGGAGCTAGGCGAGTTCGAACTGTCGATGCTGCTTACGTAGCCGCACGATGGTGATAGAAACTTCATGGCTGTGATCATTTGGCCGCCGTGGACGTGGATGCCTTCATTCGCAAAGGTCCGAGCCGCGTCGACAAAATGAAGAAGGTCGGTAGCCGCAGGTTTGGGTCGTGCCATCACTCGCCCAGATATCGGTCTCGGAGACCATTACCGCTGCCATGAGCGATTCATTGCCCGTTTTTGCTTCGAGATGGACGAGGTAAAATGTCTGGCCGTCTGCCAACATGAACACTCGAGGCACGGGCTCTCTGTCCTTAGCGTAGTATCCCGAGGTCGCCGACAGCCACACAGTGCGTCTCGTCGAAACAGTCAATGTCGTTGCAGTATGACCGCTGCGAGTCCTGGTAGAGCTAGCTCCACGAGGCGCCACCACCGGAATGCTTCTCCAGATCTTAGTCCCCAGACGCGCACGAGTGTATCAACACCGCGCTGTCTGTTGCGTCGGCGGCTGAAGTGCTTGCCCGCGTCTTCGTCGACAATGAACGGATGCCGACCGATTGAGACGCCACGCTTGTTCGTGATGTCGTCGTCATCTTACGGCCACTGGCCGGCAGTGATGTAAATCACGTCAGATGATGATCGCGCCGCAGCGTCACTTCGACGCACTCGTACTTGCACCGATGCACGGCCTATAGGACGCCGTCGCGCCACGAAGATTTTGTTGTCAACTCGGATGAAGGTCTGGAACACGAAAGCAAGCTCTACTCAAAATTTTCGCTGTCGGTGGAGAACATCTTCGCTTTGAGACCTGCGAGCGACATCTTTGGAAGACGCGAAGGCCAAAGGGATCAAAACATCGTCGTATGAATTTACAATAGAAAAGTTCGTTTCCCTGTCGATCGACAGCACGATTTGGTGCAGGCTCGCGCTGTTGGTCGAGGAAGTCCACCCGACCCGATGCTCCTGCTATATGAAACACACGCAGTGCACATTCTTCCGTTTTGGACAAAGGCATCGCCCAGTCGATGGGATTTCAAGTTTGCACTCGCCCGACTCGTTGCGGAAGGCGATGCCTATGGTCGTTCAATGACGAGAAGTGACACTGCAACCAAATCTGCGTTTGCTCAAGCCGTCAGTCGAGAGCTCCGTTGGTCCTCTCGGCCGCATTCGCCACGCACAGCCTCGGAAACACCATGAGCATCATGCTATCTGCCGCGCTTGGTTGTTGAAATACTTCTTAAGTGTGTCTGCTAACCTTCTTTTTGCCAGCCAGAGAGTATTATTGGTACCCGTTCCATTCTTTGGCTGCAAAGCTCTGGGAGGTTGATCATCGTCACGTTGACGTCGCGTGAGTAAATACACACGCCCGGACGTCTGTCTTCGCGTGAACGAGGTACTCGCCGTTTCCCATCTTGTATTAACGAAAGTTGTCGCAAATCAGGTATGGCGGCACAGAAAAACATTCCCAACCCTCAGGTGACAAAGGGGGTACTCACCGACTCGCCCTAGACCTCACTGAACGAGGCCAACACGGACTCTGGGTCGGTTATGCTCGCCACACCACGTGCTCACGCTCACCAAGCCTCTCAACTTGAGGATGGAGAGTCGATTTATGAGAGCAAGATACGCCTCTCTCGAGGGAGAGGTATGACATCACTAGGAAAGCAAGGAAAGGCGTTCCGTTGAACGGGTATCAAGCATTGAGAGAGGGGGGGTAGGTAAGCCTTAGCGGTCAGGAGTTGGCGCCACATCAGGCATCGACGTCAGCTTGAGAGCTGCTGTCTCACCCCCGTAAGGTTCGCGCCCTAGCTCCGATCTGGATATATATACACATATTAAACAATTGAGCGCCGTAGGTCTTCATCTACTGGCGCAACCCTCAAACTCATGACGTACAGAACGGTGGGCGTCTGTGGATCTGAAGCGAGTATGTATTATCGTCGTCGGCCGTGGGTGTGTGTTGTGCGACCACCCGATATAATATATAGGCAGGGTCGGATAAGAAAGTTCGTACGAGCCGTTAACTATGTTTCAGTTTGTACTTAGACATACTCAACGGATCGCTGAGCTATGTTCATTTGTACTCAAGCAGTATGTGCCGCCATGCCGCGAGATCGTCGCGATGGAACTAGTCCCCATAGTGAAGTCGGCATCCTTTCGTCCCCTAACGCAAAAAAAGGAAAAAGCCCACGCGTTGTAGGACCCGTCGTTGCGGCGCGGGCTAGTCTCGTTTTCTTATCCGACCCTAATAGAGGGTTATGTGCTCGCGGCCTTTTAAATTAAGATCCGGTCGGTGCCCAGGAAATAATATTATTAGTCGGGCGCGTGGTGTCGTGCGCGCCGGCGAGAACGGCGTCGATCATGATTTCAGTCGTATGTGCAGAGCGATCATATCAGAAAATATGGTAAGGTTGAAATCGGGTGGTGGTCTCAATATGGACACGCGGTGCGCGAGACCAGCGCGAGGGACGTCGCCGCCGCCGCACGATCGTGTGGTGTTGTGTGGATGTTCACGAAGTCAGGTCCAAAGCACGTACAGATAATATTTTGGCCGTCGGCTAGAGATTTTCACGAAAGTCGTCGTCGTCGTCGTCGTCGTCGTCAGCGGACGAGGCGCGGCACGGATTCGAGCCAGCGTACGTTGGCGAGGTTGGAGATCATGGAAGTGGTGTCGCGGATCTGGGTGCCGACGTGAAGGCGCTGGGTGGGCGAGGGTCGATAGCAGGTCTGGTGGGTCTGCGGGATGCGGAAGAGGTGCCGCCAAACGAGCGAGACGACGGAGTGGCCCCAGGAACAGACGGAGTTGTTTTTATCCCGGAAGAAGACGCCCAAGTGAGAGAGGTCGCTGAAGACGACGTTGCAGGCGGAAAGGTTTGCGGGCCAAGCGCACGTGTCGGAAGCCACTGCGTTTCCGATGCACTCGGCGTCGGCGGGAACAGCGCGCGCCCGAAGGCCGCGGAGCGCTAGGGTGCGAAGTTCTGCGGCGTCCCCGATCGCATCGAGGAAGGAAGGGAGGATCGTGGCGTCGGCTGTCGCCTCGAACTCGACGACGAGGCTCTCGAGCACCGGGCAGGCGAGCACCAGCTTCTTGGCGACCGATCCGGCGACGAAATCCGAGATAATCGAAGATTCCGGAACGTCGAAGAACGCGTCGTTCTCCGATCGGCGGCGGCGCTCGGGGAACCAGAGGCGAAAGGAGAAGGAGAGGGACTTGAGGTTCGAGAGCGGGAAGACCCGCGACGAGACGCCGTTGGGGTTAACGAGAACTTTTTTTAGGTCGGCGCGTTCGAGGTCGGGGAACTTGTTTCCGAGGTCTGCGCAGAGATAGTCGAAGCTCATGGACCGCGCGAGCTTCGTATCCGAGTAAGTTGCCCACGTCAAGACGCGGAGGATGCGGAGGCAGGGTCTCGCGTTGCGCGCTGTCGAGAGGGCGGTCGAGAACGCGTCGCACGTCGACTCGCCGAGATGGTCGACGCCGAGGCTCGCGAGGCGCGGACAGTGGCTGAGTAGCTCGGCAACGAGGCCGGGACTGTCGTTGTGGCACTCGAAGTCTTCAAGGCCCGGACCGAATTTCCTGGCGATCAGCCGAAACGCTGCCGTTTTGAACACGCGTCCTTTGATCCGGACGCTACGAAGCCTGGTCGTTTCCACGGGGATAGCAAACAGAAGTTTTCGCCAGCCGTTATTGTAGCCGACGCCCCCGGTCGTGCGTCCAGGCGAGTCTTCGAGCGCGAGCTGCTCGAGTCCATCGAGCGCCAAAGTCGATGCGAGTCGCGTCAGACTCCGTTCCGTTACCGTCGCCGTTTCGGACGCGACGCGCGGACTCCGGACGCGCTGCGACCGGAACGCGAGCGCCGACCACATGTCGCGGCGCTTCCGGAGCGCGAGCCAGGAACGCGACACGGAACAACACCCGAGGCGCTCTTGGGGCCCGAGAAACGCGAGACAAACCACGGTCAGCGTCTCGTCCCTAAACCAACGCGAGCCGCGGGGAGCAACTTTTTCGCTGCGGACTACGCGCGCCGCCGCGCATCTTTCCATCCTCTTGCGCTTGGCTGCGAGGCCCTCCGCGATGTTTCTCTTCTTTTTCGTTGTCGCCCCTTGCTCATCGATGATGGGAGTAGCCACGGCATACTTCTCGCCCACGGCGCGCGCGGGGCTCATCATGCAGCAGTCGTCGTCGTCGTCGTCGTCGTCCTCCGACCTTTTTCTTCTTCTTCTTCTGCTTCGTCTTCAGCGCGATGCCAGCCACGAGTGGTACGTCGCGCCCGCCCCTGACCCGCGATTCTGTCAAAGCTTCCTAGAAAATACTCCATCACAACACTTCTACGGTCGTGGCTGTGGTCGTGGCGGTGTCCAGGATACAACGCTTACCCTCGTCATCAACCTTCTTCATCGAGACAAAATAAAACCTCGTGCCACTCGTTCACAAAAAACACCCCCCCCCCTCGTAGCTATATATAGCTGTCAGTTGTCGTCGTCGTGTCCCTGGCGATACGACAAAAATGACAAAGAAACGCAAGCGCGACGACGGCGGGTCGTCGCTGCTCGCGGCCAACACCGACATCGGGCAGCACTTCCTGCGGAATCCCGAAATTGTCAAGGGTATTGTGGATCGCGCCAAGGTGTGCGCCTCGGACACCGTGCTCGAGGTCGGTCCGGGGACGGGGAACTTGACGGTCAAGCTCCTCGAGGTGGCCAAGAAGGTAGTCGCCGTCGAGATGGACCGCCGCATGGTCCGCGAGGTCCAGAAGCGTGTCGAGGGCGACCCCCGCCGCCACAGACTCGAGGTTATCCAGGGGGACGTCCTCAAAACGGCGTTGCCATACTTCGACGTCTGCGTCGCAAACTTGCCTTACCAGATTTCCTCAGCATTTCTGTTCAAGCTCCTTGCGCACCGTCCCTTTTTTCGCTCGGCCGTTGTCATGTTTCAGGAGGAGTTCGCGATGAGACTCTCGGCGAGGCCAGGCGACAAGCTCTACTGCCGCCTTTCTGTAAACACGCAACTCCTCGCTAAGATCCAGCAGCTCATCAAGGTCGGTCGCAACAATTTCCGCCCGCCCCCCAAAGTCGACTCGCGCGTGGTCCGCATCGAACTCCGCAATCCGCCGCCTCCCATAAACTTTGTCGAGTGGGACGGCCTCATCAAGCTCGCGTTCAACCGCAAAAACAAGCTTCTCCACAGCATCTTTACCACCAAGGCCGTCCTGCTCCAGCTCGAGACATCATGGAAGACGTATGCTGCTCTCAAACAAGGCAACAACTGCTGCGAGGCCCCCGACATCAAGGGCCTTGTCGACGGCGTGCTCGACAACGACCGCTTCAAGGGCCAGCGGCCTGCCAAAATGGATATCGAGGACTTCCTCGCACTCCTCGCTGCCTTCAACCAGGCCGGTCTCCATTTTACATAGGAGTAGCCGAAAGGACGGACGGACGGACGGACGGACGGACGGACGACGCGCTATTTGTGAAATGCGTGGTTCCTTGGGGTCCCGTGCTTGTTCTTACCTCCTCGGAAGGTAAAAAATAACGAGAGCTTACGAGCCATGAGTGGGCCTGCGCGTGCTGTCTTGTCTATGGTCCATCCACTACTCTTTCCGCGGAGAAACGACTTCGTCGATGACGCCAAAGTCGCGCGCCTCCTCCGGCGAAAAGAAAGTGTCGCGCTCCATGACACGCCTGCGGCGACACACGTTGCCAAGTTCCCGGGATAGATGCCAGCGTGCACACACTCGATGTCGGCGAGGTCCTGGTTAGTGTGATTGACGTAGAGGTCATTGAGTCTGCGCCTCGTGCGCAATATCTCCTCGGCGTGGATAGCGAGCTGCGAGCGGCGTTATGAGTGCGGCGCGAAAAAATTGGAAGAACTTTATGCGAAGAACTACTTTACACGACGACGACGACGACGACGACGGCGGCAACTCACATCGGATGCTTGGCCCTGGACGCCGCCGCTCGGCTGGTGCAACATGATCTGCGAGACGAAAGAATCACGGTTGAAGAGCAAGGACGCGGCGTGAACCTTGGCGTTGGGGAGCGCGCGGCGCATGCCGCGGTCGCCGGCGGCGAGGAGAAGCGAGCCCATGGAGGCAGCCTGGCCCAGGCAGAGCGTGGAGACGGGCGCGCGGACGTAACGCATCGTGTCGTAGATGGCGAGGCCGGCAGTGACGGCGCCACCCGGGGAGTTGAGGTACATGTAGATGGGCGCCGAGGGGTCTTCGGCCTCGAGGAACAAGAGCTGCGCTGTGATGGTCGCCGCGACGTCGTCGGTCACCGGGCCGTTCAACATGACGATGCGCTCCTTCAACAATCTCGAGAAGATGTCGAAAGCGCGCTCGCCACGGCTCGTATTTTCGACGACAATCGGAATGAGTGCGGCAAGGCCGCGACGAGGCGCGACACGACGAAGCATTGGATCAATGGGCGGCGGGTTAGCGACGCGCGCGGATAGATTCGCTGGTCCTGAGTCAGCGCTAACGATGACGTTCGGGGTCGTTTGCCTCGCGATCGCCGAGATAGTTGGCGCCGTCCAGGCGTTTGTCCCGCCGCCGCGGTGTCCGAACGCGCCCATCACGCGAATGCGCGGGGGAAGCGACGAGGATATCCCGAAGAACAGCGCGTTGGTCTTCGTGAAGCCGCACGCCGTGACGACGCCGACAATCGAGCTCGTCCGGAGCGAGCTCGAGAAGGCGGGGATCTTGGTGCTCGAGGAGGGCGACATCGCGTCAGAGACCATTGATGAAAAGAAGCTGGTGGACCAGCACTACTACGCGATCGCGAGCAAGGCGACGATCACGCCGCCAGCAGAGCTCGCGGTCCCCGAGGACAAGTTCAAGGACTTTTTCGGCGAGGACTGGGCGACCGTGCTCGCCGACGACCGCGCCAAGACGGCCATCGATGCATCGAAAGCCCTCGGGCTCGACGGCGCGGCGATGGACGCGGCGTGGGGCGAGGCCAAAGCCGCGGGCAACATTATCAAGCTCGGCGGCGGCTTCTACTGCGGCCTCCTTGGCGAGGGGGACGACGCCCTCTATACCTTCAACGCCTTCTACATGTCGATGCGCGACCGCTTCACGGCGCCCGGCGGTGAGTTGTTTGCCCGATGACGTACGAACAATAATCCTACTCGGATTTATTTATGCCAAAACGGCCTACGTGTCGAAATAACTAACTCAGCTCATTCTGAGGGCACGCGCAGGCTCGATCCACTATTTCGTCGTCGAGTGGGACGCCGAAACGCTCCCCTGGTCGAGCTTCCGTGGGTCGCTCCTGGGCCCGACCGACCCGGCGAGCGCGCCACCCGACTCGATCCGGGGACAGATTTTTGCAAACTGGCAGGATCTCGGCCTCGCCGCTGAGCCGAACACGGGCGACAACGGTAATTGTATACCCACCGCCACGCGCACTGGTTTGTCATTTCAGGCGTCCACGCATCGGCCTCGCCCTTGGAGGGCCTAGCTGAGAAGATGAACTGGCTCGAGATCGACCCCGCCGACGATCCGTTCGGCGCTTACATCCTCAACGCCGGTCTTGGAGAAGCGACCCTTCGCCAGTGGGTCCTCGACCCGGTAAGGTGTATTACCCTTTTGCTTAATTAATTTATCGCAGGTCCTCACTCTCGAAGATGGCAGCAGAGGCTCGTTGTTCGACGCCCTCGAGGACAAGGACGCCAGCCCGTGCGCAGCCAAAATTGCCGCGCTCGTCAAGCAGCAAGATCTCGCACCGGTCTAATAATGCTAACTTCCGATGGAGCGATATCCTAGCTTTCCTCAACAGTCAGTCGATGGCTGGTATGAACATTGACTCAGTAGTTCTAAAAAAATCGAATGAGTTTTTTCGTGATCTCGTAAGATGCAAGAGTTAGGTCCTCGCCTGTCGGTTGCGTCCTCTCAGTGCGCCTCCCACATACTCGTTTTTAAACCAGGGCTACCAGATATTATTAGACAGGCGTGATGGGTCATATCAAAATATCTAACTAGAGCACCAACGACGTCTGCAGTTCGCTGGTGTACGAAGGGCAAAGCTTTGTCGCAAGGCGCCTTCCCTTTCGCAAATACCCCGTTTTTTTCGATGTCTCCAAGCACTCTCTTGCGCGAAGGCTAACCGCCCGCATCATTGTTGGTTCTAGCTCCGGTTCATGCGTGGAGCATGTGCTCCGGCTGTCTACACGGCATCACTCCCGTGTGCCTCTTTCATATAGAGTATTATACGCGCGCCTCTTCTATAGAAAAAGGGTTCGGCGGATAGAGGGAACTTCGTTCGAAAGCCTGGTATGCTGCGGAGAGCTCCGGCACATGTGACAATTCCCTTGCCTTAAAGATCAACATAGCATGCTGCCAAGCCCATAGGAGACTGAAGATGCTCCTTTATTCCGAACGACACCAAGGACATTCGCACCACATTCGAGAAGAAAAGGTGAGCATGACAATGACGAACAGGACCAAGGAGTCGGTGACGCGCCATTTGATCTATATTATGACTAGCCCACTAAATATGGTGATTATGCAGGCAAGCCCCAGGAGCATCGTGGTGGATGGAAAGGAAGAGGAGCGGAAGAGCAAAGGGGGATGCAGAAGTAGACAGCTAATGCGGAGGCAGGAGTAGAACGGAGAGAGGAAAGTGCAAGGAAAAGGAGCAAAAAGTGGTTGTCAAGAATAGCGCAAAGGTCGGCTACGATCAGACCGACGAAGGGGCAGGAAATGAGGGGGCTGGCGAAGAAAGTGTGCACAGAGAGAGATAGTGTAAAATTGCCCTATGCCAGGCTATGGAGATTGATAGGCAAGAGTACGGCTCAATAAAGCGGTTTCACTGCGATGTCATTTATACAAAACCGGGCGCCATAGGCTGCTACGGGCCTGCAAGGCCGCCGAGTGTCGTGAGAACACAAGCAAGACACCTGCCATCAGCATTCGCAGCGCAATCGACTAGGATGGCAAGAGCATCGGCCTGCCGGCAGCCGATCGCGTACGAACTTATAAGCGGCGTCAGTACCATCGGCAAGCGGGGGATCAGAAGAGCTTAGTACCTGCGTTGGCGTGCTCGTATATGTGGCTGTGGCATTTAGAACACCGACCCAGCCCTGTATGTTTTGAATACTTAAGGTCGGTAGACTTCGGCTTCATAGACCCCCTGCTTGATTCTCCATAGATCCGTTACTAGGGTCGGATAAGAAAGCTCAAAACTAGGCCCTAGCCTACATTTCGAACACCAAACGGGAAACCCTCATTCAAAAGTGGATTGTCTCAGGCTATGTTTCAAACATAGCCTGCAAAATCACAAAATCGGCGTTCCGCCCATGGAATCGGCCGAAACGAGCAAAGAGTCGGCCCCGGGTCCTTCTGTAACCCCTGTGGACCCTTCGGTCCCGGCTGAGTTGACGAAAGTGTCGAAAAAACCCGCTGCCAAACGTCAACGGCGAAAAAACCTCTTGAGGGGAGAGTGCGTGTGCTGCGTAGCGAGGCTCGACGCCGACGAGACGGCCAGGGGCCAGCCGCTCGACCTGGAGCGACTCCTGAATATCGAGGGCGAGCTGCCCGACAAGTTCTACATGTGCTCGAAAATGTGCCGGGACGACTTCACCCCGAGCAAGCTACACACGACGAAGGGCGCGAAGGCCGTTCTCGCCCGGATCTCCGCGTCGCTAACTAGGACTCTCAAGACAACCATCCGCAGCGGGGACGAGGTCCTCATCGAGCACGACTTCTCGGCGGGGCACAACATCCAGGGCGGCAACGGCGTTGTCCTGGGCCTAATCTACAACAACACTGTGTGTCGGGTCGAGTCATACGACGTGAAAACGATTCAGCAGGGAGAGATCCGCGTCCCGTTCTCCCACGTCAAGGCCAAGCCCACAAGGAGAACGACACCCCCCCGATTCGGCGACTACCACCCGGACGGCCAGCGCGTCCGACGCTTGGATCGAGTGGGTCATCGGTTATCTCCACACTGTCGTCGTCGTCGGACTCGAATGTGCGGATCTCGGAGCTCGAGAAGGAGGTGTCGAAACTCCGGAGCACGGTCGACAAGCTCACGGCGGCCAAGACGGCTCAGCACTCTCGCTCTGTCACCGCCGAACGCGAGACGAAAGAAGCCCACGCCGACGCCTTCGCCGCGGAAATGGCGGCCGCCAAGGCAGACGCGGCGCGTCTCGAGGCCAAGTGGAAGTACGAGGACGAGGTCCGGGATGCCGCACGTCGGGAGGCACGGCTCCAGGTCCGCATCGAACGCCACCAGGCCTCCAATGAGAAGCAGCGCAACCGCGATGCCGCGAGGCTGCAGCGAGCCATCGACGAGCTCAACGCGACCAAGGCCCAGTCGAACGAGGCGGCGAGACAGGCTGCGGCGGCGGCCGAGTTTCGGGAGAGGAACCGACTGAAGAAATCGGACCCTCGGGCCATGCGACAACTCAAGAACAATTACGCCGCCCTCAACCAGGAAGCGAAGCAAATGGAGATAAAGCTCGCGGCTGCCGAGGACCGCGTCCAGGCCCGGGAGGAGGAGATCGAGCGGCTGCGGGAGCGGGTCGCGGTCCTCGAGAAGCAGAACGCCGAAGTGTGGGTACCGCGGAAGCCGTCCGGCAAGGGATCCGGCAAGGGCACTCCGTGGGACTCGAAGCTCAGGGTGCTGTGTATGAAACTGCTCGCCTCGCGGGTTGCGCCTGCGGAAATCCCCGAGGTCCTGGTCTCGGTCGTCGAGGCGGTCGTTGGCCCGGAGCGAGTGCGTGACATGGAGCTCCCGTCCGCACGCTTCATTCGCGACCTGCGCTCCGAGATGGGTGTCCTTCACGAGGCCGCCGTCGCCCTCGCCGTGGGATACGGTGACGTCGTCGACGCGGCGACGGACGCGTCGCCGCTCGACGGCAAGGAGATCGCGACTACCCAACTTCGCGTCACACGCGGCGTCGTGACGGAGAACTGGACGCTTGGCGCGAGCGAGATCTCCGACCAGAGCGCGCCTGGCGAGGCCAAGGCGATCAACGATCGGTTTGGTGACCTGAATCGAGCGCTCCAGCTCGTTAATCAAGTTTACCAGGAGCTCTACGGAGCCGACGCTGCTGCGGAGGCGCTCCCGGCCGCCGGCAGCGCCGGCGTGCAGAATCTCGCCGGCCGGGCCATCGTTACCGACAACGCCTCCGCCGCCATCGCATCGGTCCGCGAGCTCCAGGAGCATGTCCTCGCGGCGGTGCAGAAGGAGATCGGGGAAGAGCTGTGGAATTTGATGACGCAAGACGAGCGCGACGCGAAGACTCGTGTCTTTCACGGGAACTGCCAGCGACATCTCGGTACGTCGTGCCGTCCCACCAGCAATTTGTTGAGCAGGCAACACATGGCTCGACGGCGGCGCCGCCGAGGAGGCCAAGATGCTCGACACGCTGCTGAAGGATAGCATCGAGAGCTCGGAGGCGAAGCACCTGCGCCTCACCGGCGAGTTGAACAAGGTCATTCATGCCTTGTCCAAGTGTATCGGCGAGGGCGTGGATCGCTACGGGAAGGGCTTCGGGACCCCTCTCCGGGCATTCCTCGAGGAGAAGCACCCGTCGGAGCTCTACCTCACGCTCGGCCGCACGGACAAGGGGACGCGGCAGGACGCGTGCACCAACGCGGCCTGGGTCATCTTCCACAACCTCCCGTTTCTCGTCGAGTTCCTCGAGAACGCGAGCTACGCGCCGCAGAACATCCTCAGGAACAACCTCTTCTCGACCTTGTCCTCGCAGGAGGTCGCCGGAGCCATTCGAGCCCGAGCGATCATCGACGACAAGCTCACGGTGCCTTTCCGATTTTTCGCCGCATCGGACGCCCTCGAGGGTTGGTCGGTTCTCGACATGGCGGGCGTTCTCGAGCGAGTGCATGCCTTCTTCCAAGTCTGCCAGGATAATCCACAACTCGTTGCGACCGCCGGTTACGAGGCCTTCGACACTGAGATCGCCACCTACGCCCAGTTCCTCGAGACGCGGGCCGGGTCGGCGAAGCTGTCCGTCGACGGCCAGTCCACGATCCGCGACGTCGCGGCCGTTCGGGCGCGGCTCTACGCTCCGACTGACACCAATGATCCAGAGGCCAAGACCATGCTCGACGCGCTCCGGGCCTGGGGCCGCGGCATGCGCCGCACGTTCGAGGGGGCAGTCTATGCGCTACGTCGGCGACGGCGACCTCGCGGCGGTCAACCAGACGTCGGAGCTCCGGAGGGCCTTCGACGGCGCGCGGCGGAACTCGAACGAGGTCGAAGGCGAGTTTGGCGTATTGAAGTATTACAACGCCTCCTACGTCAACATGAGCGTCGTGAACTGCGTCGGGGTCGTCGCGTGCCAACGGGACCACATGTTCGACCGGGCCGCCACGAGTTTTACGACCAAGCGCCGGCGACGCGTCGCCGACGAGGTCGCTGGTCGAACGACGACGAAGGCTCGAATGCGCGATCGAGTTGGTGGAGGACGTCTCGCCACGCTCGGCGACGACTTTCGAGGAGTGTTGATGGAGGCGGCTCGTCGTGGTCGGCAGAACCACAAGGAGCAGGCTGCCGCGCGCGCGGAGGCGGCGAAGGAGCACCATCGCCGTCGCGCCGCCGCGTTCGTCGAGAAGGCCCTCGAGCGCCAGGTGAACGACTACGCCAAGGCCCAGGAGGCCATGAAAGTCAAGCCTGTCGTCGACGAGCAGGCCCTCGTCGGGAGGACCCTGCTCTCGACGGTCAAGAAGCGACTTGATGCGGCACTTAAGCAGATCTCGAGCGACGCTGCGCGGTCGAAGGTCCTCAAGGAGAACATCGACAGGTACGTCGTCGGCATGGGCATGGGCGACCTCAAACCCAAGTCCTACACCTCGGGCAAGGACCCGACGATCGGCTCGGCCGGTTCCAAGGCCAACATCGAATTCCTCACCGCGCACCTCGAGTACGTCTACGAGCAGATCAAGACCAACTCCCGCGAGTTGGTCGCCGAGGCGGTAGTCCCGGGCGAGCGCCGACGGCAGCTGCCAGTGCTCGGGACCGCGACGGCCCAGCGTCTCGAACTCGACGCGAGGCGGCACTTGAGCGTTGACGAGCTCAAGGCCAAGGTTGAGGAGTGCCGCGCCTTTCGCCATCCGAGGAAGCGGACGCGGACGAGTGGCCGCTCGAAGCTACCGACGATTGACGTGGCGTTGGTCGGGTCACGCGTCGAGGTTCTCTGGGAGTTGTCGGGGCACCCGGGCTGCTACTGGATGCCCGGCACCATCGAGGCGGTATCCGACGAGAACTCCAAGGACGGTCGCAAGAAACTCGGGCTGGGTTGGATCTTCGTTTCCTATGACGACGGTTTCAGCGGGTGGCTCCTCGCGAACCGCCCCACCTTCTTCAACGGCTCCAAGCCGGCTTCCTGGCGCTTCGTGTCCGAGGACAACGAATACGACGACGACGACGACGACGAGGAGGAGGAGGACGCGATGGACGTCGACGACGACGACTACGCATAGCTGCGTTCGCGGGCCCCGACGCCGGTCTCCCGAGGACGCCCGGAAAGACGAGGACACTAGAACTGGCCCCAGCGAACAAAAGGCGCCGTCTAAACGCCCACACGACCCTCATTGGGCCTACGGACATTCCCGATGCGCCGGTTGTTGTATTTGGAGCCGATGGCGTCGTGCAGAGTAGAGCCACCTAGGCCCCCGCCTCCACCGAGGCGCCAAAATACCTCACTCCCAAGTAGATTCGCCAAATCGGCAGCTACGGACTTCGTTCCAAGATAAAATCGGCACCATTTTGGGTCAACTTGGCGACGGACAAAAAAGCCCGCCAATCCTTGGGGATTTTCGGCCCCGGCGCGGGACCCCCGAGTTCCTTATCCGACCCTACCGTTACTTTCAGTTTCCACCATACGAACCGACGCGGAAGATGACAAATTTGCCACGTTGATTGCGTTTCGGTGGGATAGAGCATGTCGGGGTGCAGATTATGCGTCTACGGTATACGGAACTTGTCAAGGCATATTTTTATGCGCTGATACGGGCTTGGGTTGAACGTCTTCATCATGAAGGTCTTCTCGTATCTCATTACTGAACGCGAAATTTTCGGAGTGACCGCAAATGGGCCGCGCCAAATTGGTACGCATTGCGAGTCTTTGGCACAAACCATGGAACTATAAATTTAAATTTTACAGTGACCTAACTTGGTGAGTGGAAGACAAGACAAAGTGTAGAAGAATCTGATATGCTCCCACTTCTACGGGGGGACTTTCCTGAATTCGTAGGTTCTTGACGGTACGCACATTTTGATAAAGCCAAGTCACTTAGCTTGACTCGAGCCATGTCGAGTCACATGGTAAAGTCAAAGCTTTCATTTGACCGCCGCTCGATGCTCAAGTCAAGGCTCAAAAGGCACGACACGGGGCTCTACAGAGAAAATTTTCCTACAGGGGTCTTGGAGGCCGCCATGTTCTGGTCATTCTCGTCGGCAGGGATGGATGAGGGTCGCGGTCGACGATGTTGTCGTACTTGGAGCGCGCTAAATCCTTTAACACTCGATTTATGCTGACGACGACGATCATGTCGAGCACCTCAGAATCCAGCAGAGTGGCATAAAAATCTGCTGTAAAATCCCAAATGTAGGCATCCCGAATTAAGAATAGGGTCGAATTAAGGGGCTCGTCCTTCTGCTAGCCAGACCGCCAAGGGCAACGTCAAGGTCAAGGGTTTTAGAAGTAAACTCAAGGGATAGATGGCGGAGCGTGCGCTGATCAAAGCAGATTATAGATTGGCGGGGGTGAGAGCGTCGAGCGGAAAGGAGAGTGGGGTGAGAAGAAGGAAGGTCGTTGACGCAAGCCGATTATAGGGGACGGCCAGACGATAGCCTAACCGTCAGGGACCCGGCGGCCGAGAGACGTAGGGGCCGTTGGCGTTTCTGTAAGTGTCTTGGCGCTGCCTGCGCGTAATGCCGTTGCTGGAGGTGGGCGGCGTCGAGGGTTTTTAAAGGTCGCTTGGGTGCTAGAAGGTGAGACAAGTCAAGACCCCACACACCCACCCACATCCTTCATGCTCTCCACACACACCCCCCTCTTAGCAGTCGACATTTAGAGAGAGACAAGTCAAGAAAGTTTCCTTGACTCAAAGCTACAAGTTTACGAAAACCAGCTGGCCTTTCATTGAACGGCAGGCGTAACGAAGAAAGATGATGTGGCTATTGGTTGTCGCGAGTGGCGCCGCTGCGTTCGTCGCAGAACCATTCCGCGGTTCTGTGCGGTTGGGTGCGTCTTCGGCGCCGTCGGAGGAGGCGTGGCAAGAGGTCTTCGAGAAGGCCGTGCTCGACGTGCGGACCGGTCCACGCGAGCGGATCGAAGCGCTGGCGTCGCTCGCTAGTCGCGTGGAAGATGTGGCCCGAGACGTGCAAGAGGCGACCATGAGCCGCGACGTGACGGCGCTGTTCGCGCCCAAGGACCGCGAGGCCGTGCGCGCCGTCCAGCGCCAGGTGAGGGAGGACTTGATCCCGGCTTTGCGGTCGACAAAGCCGCGCGAGGCGGCGAGCAAGCTCGGCGAGGTCGTTAATCAAGCGATCCAGCAACCGATCCAGCCGTCCTCGGTGGACCTGGGGCGCCTCGCCGACGATCTTGCCGAGGAAATATCTAACGTGTACGCAACTCCGTCGCTGGAGCAGCCGAGCTTCGCGATAGTCGGAGGGCTCGGCGACGACGTCGAAGTCCGCACGTACGAGGCGTACGTGGCGGCGACGACACCCATGACAGGCGAGTCCGTGACGGAGGAGGCGGGCTTCTCGAGCGGCGTCGAGTTTGGTAAACTCGCGGGTTACGTATTTGGGCAAAACGATCGCGGCGAGCGCATCGGGATGACGACGCCCGTCGAGATCGATTTCGTCGATGGCATCGCGACCTCGATGGCCTTTTCGCTCCCACGACGCTACGGAACGGCCGTCGATGCACCTCTCGCCGATGCCGTCGCCCTCGAGAACCGCCAGCCGTTTAAGTGTGCCGCGTTGACCTTCCCGGGTCTGGCTACGACTGGCGAGGTTCGCCGCGCGCTGGCGCGTATCCGGACGGCGATCGACGAATCACCCGACTACGTCGCCAGGGACGACACCTACAAATTGCTGCAGTTCAATCCCCCCTACACCCTCCCTTGGAGGCGAACCAACACGCTCCTCGTAGCCCTCGACGAAAACATCGACAACGAGTCTATCACCGTGGTTGCGGCGGCGGCGGCGGCGGCGGCGTCGACCCAAGACCTCACCGCCGGTGGTGCGACCACAATTGTCAACGATAGCGACGACGACGACGACGACGACGGGAAAGGCGCTCCCGGTGCGGAGAAGTGCTGATCCTTGTGTTTTTCGCATGCCGATGTCAATTTGCCGATGATGTTCATTTGCCTACACCGACGAACTCCGGCGCACCACCTCCCGGCTTCCTGTGATTATTTGAAAATGCACGTGCGGAAGAATGTTATTAGTGTGCCGATGTTCGCGAGTGCACGCCGTTCTACGACCCCGGGTAGATAAATTACGTTCACGTATTCCCACCCGCATTCGGTGCGTGCAAAACCAAGCTTGGTCTTTCTTTGGTGGTTCGAATTATAAAATCCACGGGAAGGGGACGTCTCAGATCAGCGCCGGATGGTGTATTGGATCGTGTCAAAGCAGCTTATCGAGAGGTGCGGCCTAAGGTAGTTGCCGAGGGCGGTTTCGACGTGGGCGGAGAATATTCCGGCCTTGAGATAGGCGTGGTAGAACCTAGCGTAGATCCACATGGCCGAGACAGAGGCAATCGCCATGTGGTCTTGGACCCACGCGGGCGCGAGGGTGCCATTGGCCGCGCAGGGCCTCGTGTAAAGCTGAGAAGCCTTGATGTTGAGGCCGCCGCGCGGGTCGTACTTGGCCGGAACGATGAGGCGTTGCTTGTCGCGAACGATGCCGAGGATGCGAGCATCGAATTTCAGGGGCGCGAGGAGGTCGATGTCTGGTCTGAGTCGGACGACCTGCGCGCGCGCGATGGAAACGAAAAAAAAAAATCATTGTTCGTACGCACGAGATCGTAGAGTTGGCGGCGGCGGTCGACGAGCTCTCTGACCATGACGACGCCCTGCTGGACGAGCGCGAGGGTGCGCTTGACGCGGTTGATTTGAGCAAGATGATCCGGGTTTTTGTATCTCGCGAGGTGTGGGGACTGGCGGCGGAGGTCGCGCGGCAGGATAGCTCCAATCTCGGCTTCGCGGAACACGTGGTAGACGACCGCGCGCCAAGCGGGGCTCTGGTACGCTCCGTCGATGCGCTGCCACGTGACGACGGCGTCGGCGGAGGTCGAGTGCCTCGACTTGTCCCTGAAGCGGTGCGTGGCGGCGTCCTGGTTTTCGTACGTTGCAACAGCGAGGTCAAAGTCGCAGGACGCGGCGTTGGGTCCGAGCAGGAATCTGCGGATTGAGGCGCTCGTCTTCTCGAACGTCCGCATGTGTCCCGTGAGAAGCACGGCGACACACCTTCGGCCGCCACCGCCACACGGTTCCCCGAAACGCACCGTGTGCTCGTCGGTGAAAGAGTCAGTGCTGTTCCGCACGAGGCAGTCGGTGGCGCCGATAGACCCGCAGGGGCGCCGGCGACGACGCGCGCAGCACGCGTCGCGCGGACTTATGCACACTGGGGTGCCGCAGACCGGACATCGCGCGACGCAGCACAGTCTCCCGCTCCTATCAAGGCGCCCGTCCCGACAGAACTCGATGCGCCGCGCAGCCACGGTGGTGGCGAAGGCGACCACGATGGCCTTCATAAACGGCACTATCGTCTTCGGCGGCTCATAATATCCACACAAACATGACGTCACTGCCAGCGCATCTCCGACAAAGCACACTTCGAGTTATTTATGCCAGCGCAGTCGGCGGCGGGGGTGCCGCCCTGGGCGCAGCGGCTTGCAGGGATCAGTAGTGGAGGGGACGTCGCGCCGCGGGTCCAACAAGTGGCGGGAACGGGCGGCGACTGGCTTTACGCTGCCGCGACGTCGGGTGGCTGGGAGATAGAGGAGGTCGGCGACGCCAGCACGCTGATCGCCGCCGTACGCCGTGACAACGAGGAGCGGCGGCTCGTGCGCAGTCGACATCGGCGGCGGCCGCGCGTCGAAGATGAGGAGGAGGACGACGACGATCAGGACGAGGACGAGGACCTCGACTCGAAACTGAACGCGTACGACCTCTGGATAACGACCTTGTCCGGCGAGAGGTGGGTCGTTCGCCTCCGTTTTGGTTGACCGACGCCGCAGGCATCACGACACCCTGGCTATCGCCCCGGTGCTATTGGACCTCCTCCACAACGAGGCGTCGACCAACTCCAAGGTGCTCCTCGCAAAGCTCGCGGCGAGAATTGGTGCCGGCGAGGATCTCGTAACCTGCTTCGCTCCCCTTTTCACCGACGACGCCGTCGGCCGCTGGTTGTGCGACCCCACCAACTCGGCTTCTTTTGTGCGCGTACTCTTCAAACTCCCCGAGGACGGTGACGACGAAGCCCTCTGGGTCACGGGCGCCTTACGAGAGCCCGGCCACACGAGGCGCGGCGCGCCTCTCCCGAACAAATATCCCTCGTGGAACGTTGGCGAGTGGGACATCAGGGATCTCAAGCAGGCCATCGCCCTCACTAGCCATCGTCCTTGTGATACACCGCCACGCCTCGCCATCCACCGCGCTTGACGACACTCTAGACCGGTCGAGCGAGCGAGCGAGCTCGACCGACCCACCCACCCACCCTTAGGATAGATGGAGAGCGGGACGTAAATTTGTTTCGCACTCGACGAACTTTTGTAGAGTGCGCGCGATCCGATGGTTGCTTTAATAAAAAAGAACTTTGTTTTCTTACGAGCGATGAGTACCGGATCTTGTGTTCCTTCCTTCTTGGTGGTGCAGTGATGTCAGGCCACGCCGGTGCTATCTCAAGCAGGATTCCGAGGCCGAGGGTGGAGTGAGGTCGAGTTGCGGCGTTTGAACGGCGCCCGACGCGCGTTGGTTGTGCACTGTCAAAAATAGATTCTTCGAAGCCTCATCCTGGACTTGACGACGAGCGTCGAGCACGCGTAGCATCCTAGGCGGCTCGTCGAGTTTTCTTGCTGCTGGCGGCGGCCCGTTGTTGTTGTTGTTGTTTTTCGGAGGCTGCTGCTGCTGTTGCTGCTGCTGCTGTTGGTAGGCGTCTCTCGTGACCGCCTGGCTCTTGCGGCGCGCCTCGCTCGCTCGACGCTTGGCGCGGTCGAGGAAGGCTCCTTCGTCGGGTACGGGAAATTTGAAGTCGTCCCGAAGCAAGGCAGCGCTCTTGAGGGCGTCGCGGCAGGCGAGGGCCGCCTCGCGGCGCGGCGGCAGGCGGGCCAAGCCAATGATGAGGCCCCGAAGCTCAACGTCCGAGGCTCCGAGAATTGCCGACGCGAGACGGTTTTTGGCGGGAGGCCCGTCGCTCTCTCCCCGAACGCGGTCCCCGGCGGCGATCTCTTCGATAAAGGTGACGCCCACAGCCGAGAGGGCGAGCAAGCCGGCGGCGAGGAACGCCTCGCCCGCGACGCCGGCCCACTCGGTTTCGAGCGCCCAGTCCGCGTCGACGCCCGACGCGGCATGGTCGGATTCGCCCGTGAAGATGAGTCGCGCGACGTAGGCGGTCACCGACGCGAACGCGAGCGTCTTGGCCGAGACCGACGAGGCGACGAGAGCCGATAACTTGACGCCAAACGCCGCGCCTGCTGTCGACTGGGCCGAGCTCGACAACGCCATGGCGCTCTTGGCCGACGCGCCGAGCTTGGCCGACGCGCCGAGCGCACCCTTGGCCGCCGCGCCGCTAGCGACGCCCCCGGTCGCCGACGCGACGTACGACACGGCGAGCGTCGCGCCGCGCGGCGTTTCGCCGAGGGCGGAGACTATCTCGCGAACGCCTGCCGAGACGCCGTCTGGCAGCGCCGAGAGGACCACGCGCTCCCACAGCGCGTTCACGACCAGTTTCGCCAGAGGCTCGTACGCCTCGGGCGGGAGCGCCGCCAGCGTCTCGAGCGCCTTCTCGAGCACGAGCTCGGGCGACAGCTCGCGGAGCGTCGACAGCAACAACGATTCGAGAGGAAGATCACTCTTCCCTTTCTCGCTCGCGAACGGCAACCACGACGTCATCCGGGCGCGGTCCAGGGTCTCGACGACGGGCTCGCTCGCGCCCGCGAAAATGATTTTGTTGTTGTTGGCGTCGTCGCCCGCGTCGGTACGTTTCTCTAGCAAGATACGTCGAAGCGACGCGATCGCTGCTTTGGCACGCGTGGTCGTGGTCTGCGATGCGCCATTAATATTATTATTTACAATGTCGTTGTTGTTGTTGTTGTTGTTGCTGGTAAAGGGTGGTTGTTGCGAGACAGTTTGCCGCTGCTGTAGCCGCTCGCGGCTCTTATCGTCGGGCGACCCCCCCGCCGCCGCTTTGGCAAACATTTCCGCGAGGTTAGCGAAACGGCTCGACTTCTTTTCGGCGGTGACGAGCGCATCGATGATCCCTCGCTTGACCCGGAACGGCGCCTCCTCCTTTGACAACAATCGGATTGCCTCGTCCGCCACGCGGTTCGGCTTGACGCCGTGGAGCAGCGCGTACGCTGTCGACCGGAGGATATCGACGTCGCAGCACTCGGCGGCGCGCGCGAGAGAGTGGAGAGCCGCGGCCGAGTTCGGACCGCGGTTCTTGTTGTCGGCGGCGGCGTCCAGAATCTTGGCGGCGAGATTGCGAAGCGCCGCCTCGGGCGCGGCGTCGACTAGGCTCGTCGCCGCCTCGACTAGTTCGTCAGGCGGGAGCGCTCGTACGAGCGCGACGGCCTCGTCGCGGACGAATTTTGCTGGCAGCGTTTCGACCAAAGAACGGACCTGCGCGGCCACGAGGGCGGGCGGGAGGCGCTCGACGGCCTCGGCGACGGCCGACCGGGCCATCGCCTCGTCTGCCGTTCTCGCCGGGCTCGCCGGCTGAGGCGGTTGGCTCTTGCCGTTCGTCCCGAACAACCACGACGATCCAAATCGCTTGCGAAGACTAGGAAAGGACTTGCCGCGGTCCGTCGTCGGCAACACGAGTTGTTGATCGTCGACCTCTTCATCCTCGCGCGCGAGAACGCTGCTGCCTAACGGAGCGATCGGAAACAGCGTTGACGCGACGCGATCGAACGACTCCTGCGCTCTGCGCATCTCGTTGCTGTTCTCGGCAAGCGCGGCCGCGAGGGCTGGTGTGCCGAGGAGGGCTCTGGCGCGCCCCTCCGAAAGCACCTGCACGGCGTCGGCGACTGCGCGTCGCCGCTCTGCCGCGGGAAGCGCGAGGAGAACCCGCGGCGCGAGCCACGCGGCCGTCGCGGCGTCCAGCTTCGAATTCAACAGCTTCTCTCGCAAAACAAGCACCGACTCGTTGGTGCCACCGGCACGCAGCTTGCTTCCGCCGGAAGACGAGTCGATCGTTCGACTCGCCGCGACGATAGCTGCCGGTGGCGGAGGTGCCCCCACGACGGCCGCGAGCACTCTCGGGGCGATCGTCTCCAGTCGGGCTGGTCCGACGCGCTTTACGGCGTTTCCGACGACCCGCTTCAGCGTCGGGGCGTCCGTCTCGCGAATCCATTTGTTCACCATAGTCTTTGCGACGCGACGCGGCACCAGCCGCGCGATCGCCACTTGACTCGTGTCGCGGACCACCTTGTCCAAATGGATTCCGTCGTGCTGCCGCTCCTTGCCCGCGCGCGGCTCCTCCTTACTAAACCTGTTAAAGAACAACGACCACAGGCCCTCGCTCTTTTTGGTCTCTTCTCCAACATTCCCCATAGTCGCATTCTCCATGTTTTTCAGCGCGAGCGCCGCCACAGCGGCCGCCTCTTGGCGCGTCTCGCCACGACTCTGATCAGCGGCCATCCCGTCGCCTTCTCGGCGAGGCTTGTTGGTCCCCAAGATCGAGTTTGCGACCCACGCCGGCGCGGCAAAGAGCAGGATCGACTTGTGCTGGCGTGGCTGCAGGGTCTGACCCACGGCGATCAGGAGCGCCTTGAGGGCTTCTTCCGGCATAGCCTCGCAGACGCCGTTGAGCATCACTTTGAGCTCGTCGCCGGGCAACACTCCGAGGGCCATCACGCTCGACGCAATCACCGAGAGCGACTCCGCTTCGCGCAGAGTGGCTGCTTGCGTCGCCTCCGAGTTTTCCTCGGCGACCTGCCGCAGCCCGCGACGCTCCGTCGGCGCTTGCAAAGAAGACGACACGCGACGATCCGTCGGAGCTTGCACAGGAGACGACACGCGTCGCGGTGCCGTCGATATCATCACCCGAGGCACGGTGTCGATCAACGCCGCGCCGGGTACCAAGGCAAGCACACAATAATACAACACCATGTTGTTGTGACGAATCCGCCACCACCGAGTCGTGACGTGGAAGGGTTTTTTGGCCTCCTACGTCAGCATGAGCTGGTGACATGTAACCCTTACCCGCTTTCAAGAAAGGCGGCCCATTTGTTTTTCGGCGCGGTCGATATGACTGGACCGCGGCGACACCTCATCAATATGAACGCCAGATCCTCGAGAAGTGCGATCGTAACTTGCCACACTTATTATTCTAAGCCAAATTTTCCCAGGAACAGGGGGGGTACGTACCCCGCGCCCGAGGTGGATAATGCGAATTTCGCACTTGACTGGTACATGTGCTCCCAACCGTGCATACACAGTAGTCCGTGGCGGTCGAGGGAGGGCTCATGTTGCGGTGATTACACGCGACTCCCTTTTTCCCGCAGTGGCACATCTTGTATCCGAGCTTCGGATTTCCGGCTCGGCTAGTGTATAAATGATGATGGCCTCATGCAGCAGCAAGGGGATTGGAAGAGACGGGGCGGGAACTGGAGAAAACAAGATAATGAGAGCTGAGGCCTTGAAGAAGAAGACGAAAAACCAACGTTACATGCCCTACTACTAGATGTAGTCTGACTCCTTGGACCAAACAACTTCATCGTCGTCTTCGTGCTTTGACTGGGACTTTGAACCTGCGGGTCGTCCTCCTCGGGTAGAAGTGGAGCCCTTCGACTTGGCTTCGGCCTTATCGTCGCCATAAACGGTGGCGGAGGAGCCTTCTTTGGCCTGCTTAGCCTGGCGCTTGGCTGAGCGCTTCTGTTCGTACTTGTGTTCGTAGGACTTGCACTGTGCGTGGGCGTCCTCACGGATGTACTTGTAATAGGCCTTGTTGTGCATAACAAGACGGCCAGCAACAAAGTAGAAAGAGTCAGAGGATGTTTCGTAGGGATGGGCTATCATGTTGTCGACGAGGCTCGGCTCCAACGGCGGCATAACGTAAACGGCATCCCACGTGTTCTTCGACCCAGGAATGCAAAACCCAAAGTCGAAGTCGTACGATTTGATGAGCTTGTCGCGGAAGTAGTGGCGTTCGATCATGCGAAAGTCACGGAGCGGCTCGTCGCCAACGGAGAAGACGAGTGATGTTGCAATCCTCGGCAGCTTGAGGAAGTCTTCGCTCAACTCGTAGTTAATCTTTCGTAGGCTGTCGGGGTTACGCGGGTCATGGGCCGCGTAATCGATAGGCAACGGCCGCTCGCGAGAGACTTCGAATATGGTCTTCTTCGTCTCATAGTCCTGAATCACAAAGCTCAAGAACTCGATCCCATATTGGTTCGCGCTCAACGGACACAAGAATTTCTTCGTCGGCGCACTCAGTGAGAGCACCGTCTCCGGTGTCACGAGTGCCATGCCGCTGGTCCGCCACTGCCGACGCTCAACGCCTCGCTCCGCGACGAAATCAACAGCGCCGGGCGTCCCCAATTTATTGACTAGCGTACACCTACTTCGGAACTTTTTTCGTTAGGAAAGCTTTGTGAGCCTCTATTCCTGTACCCTGGTTGATAGTGCCCTCCGCACCCCGCTTCTTCGACAGCGTCCCCTCGACTATGGCTCAGTGTGTATACCGTGAGTAATAATAACAAGCTTGAAGGCCGATATTTCGCTCGAAAAGGGTTATCTAAACGTTTCTCTCTCGAGCTCGAGCTCGACTCTCATCCGCTGGCCATTTGCTATGTTGCTGCAGCGCAACGGAACAACTAGTGCGTCCGTCTAGAATACAACAACGGCTACGACTACGACTCAGACGGCGAGAGGCGAATACTTCGCAACTGAGCCTACATAGGGGCCACACGTAGGCGGCGCCCTCCACGCGATGAAAATAGGGTCGCGGCGCGTCGGAGACCAAAACATGACCCCGAGAAGGAGTTTCATAGACATCATATGAGAAAGCGCGTGTGCTTTTCTCCTTTACAACACTGTGCTTATCTAGGGGTATATAACATTGAGGGGGGGGGACCCAACCTGATGTCCGATGCAGTGAGGAGTGGCTGCAATAGAGATAGTGGTCTGTGTTCACCGTGCACCCTAAACCCCATTTGTGGCAAGGGGAAATGCCTCGGGCATTAAGGTCAATCGATGCCCAAAAAGAAGCGACAAGCGATGATGAGTTGGGTGCAAGCGACAGCATACTTCGCATTATCTCTCTTGGATGTAAGTCAATCAGGCCGGCTCCTCGTTTATTCTAGAATCCATTTCTTTATAAGAATCGGATCGTGACCAAACTGTTTCATTGTTTGAGACAGCCATCCAGATAAACACAAGGAACAAGGCAAGAAGGATGCCGCCAGTAAAGGCAAGAACAACAGACACAATAAGGATTGCGCGAGTGAAACTTTTGGACTTTTTCTTCTTTGAATCCGCCTGCGACGTGTCGATGTCGACGCTTGCGATGCACACGCCGTCGGTGCACTCGAGATCGACGCCGCACAGATCAGCGCCCTCCACGCAGGCTTCGCCCTCGCTTAAGAATGCCGACGACAGGAGAACCGTGCGGCCGTTCAGCGGCTGCACGGGCCGGTAGTTGGAGGGATTTGGGAAGATGGACTGGAAGTACGCGTACTGCGAGGGCGAGATGGTCGACGTCTGCTGCATGACAAACCACTCGACGAGCTCCGAACACGGCGGGGTTGTCAGACTCCCATGGTAGCGATAGAAGTCTCCCGCTAAGATGTCAGAGAAGAAGGACAGATCCACGTTGCCCGAGATGGCGGTGCCTTCGTCACTCTCGACTGTCGGCGCTTCCTCGAACGCAATCGACTGCAGGAACTCGTTGTCGACATCATCCTCGGTCAGCTCGAAAAAAATACCGACGACGACGTAGTCTCCCGCCGCAGACGAGTGGACGATGTGCATTTCGGCGTCGTAGTGCTCGCCGTCAACCGTGTGCTCCGAGAGCAAGTGGAAGTGGAACTGACTTACGGCGAAGGCCGTGTCGCCAAGCGTCGCGTTGCCAAAGTGGCCTTCGACCTCGAGATTATGGCCCGTGTTGAGTATTTCCAGGCCATCGAGGGCGACGTAGTCGTGCTCAAGCCTTTCACCGGCGGAAGTCAGTGCCTCGCTCGGCACAATATCGATCGGGGATTGGTAGTCGCCAGCACAGTCCGTCCAGGCGCTACAGTTCGCCCACTGGTCCGGACCCAAGCATGCTTCACAATCCTCGCCGTAGGCATCCTTGCCATCTTCGTAACCGTACTCGCATTCTTGTTCCTCATCGTCAACCGTGCCGTCGCTCCCCGTGCACACACCGTCGGTGCACTCGAGATCGACGCCGCACAGATCAGCGCCCTCAACGCAGGCTTCGCCCTCGCTTAAGAATGCCGACGACAGGAGAACCGTGCGGCCGTTCAGCGGCTGCACGGGCCGGTAGTTGGAGGGATTTGGGAAGATGGACTGGAAGTACGCGTACTGCGAGGGCGAGATGGTCGACGTCTGCTGCATGACAAACCACTCGACGAGCTCCGAACACGGCGGGGTTGTCAGACTCCCATGGTAGCGATAGAAGTCTCCCGCTAAGATGTCAGAGAAGAAGGACAGATCCACGTTGCCCGAGATGGCGGTGCCTTCGTCACTCTCGACTGTCGGCGCTTCCTCGAACGCAATCGACTGCAGGAACTCGTTGTCGACATCATCCTCGGTCAGCTCGAAAAAAATACCGACGACGACGTAGTCTCCCGCCGCAGACGAGTGGACGATGTGCATTTCGGCGTCGTAGTGCTCGCCGTCAACCGTGTGCTCCGAGAGCAAGTGGAAGTGGAACTGACTTACGGCGAAGGCCGTGTCGCCAAGCGTCGCGTTGCCAAAGTGGCCTTCGACCTCGAGATTATGGCCCGTGTTGAGTATTTCCAGGCCATCGAGGGCGACGTAGTCGTGCTCAAGCCTTTCACCGGCGGAAGTCAGTGCCTCGCTCGGCACAATATCGATCGGGGACTGGTAGTCGCCAGCACAGTCCGTCCAGGCGCTACAGTTCGCCCACTGGTCCGGACCCAAGCATGCTTCACAATCCTCGCCGTAGGCATCCTTGCCATCTTCGTAACCGTACTCGCATTCTTGTTCCTCATCGTCAACCGTGCCGTCGCTCCCCGTGCACACACCGTCGGTGCACTCGAGATCGACGCCGCACAGATCAGCGCCTCAACGCAGGCTTCGCCCTCGCTTAAGAATGCCGACGACAGGAGAACCGTGCGGCCGTTCAGCGGCTGCACGGGCCGGTAGTTGGAGGGATTTGGGAAGATGGACTGGAAGTACGCGTACTGCGAGGGCGAGATGGTCGACGTCTGATGCATGACAAACCACTCGACGAGCTCCGAACACGGCGGGGTTGTCAGACTCCCATGGTAGCGATAGAAGTCTCCCGCTAAGATGTCAGAGAAGAAGGACAGATCCACGTTGCCCGAGATGGCGGTGCCTTCGTCACTCTCGACTGTCGGCGCTTCCTCGAACGCAATCGACTGCAGGAACTCGTTGTCGACATCATCCTCGGTCAGCTCGAAAAAAATACCGACGACGACGTAGTCTCCCGCCGCAGACGAGTGGACGATGTGCATTTCGGCGTCGTAGTGCTCGCCGTCAACCGTGTGCTCCGAGAGCAAGTGGAAGTGGAACTGACTTACGGCGAAGGCCGTGTCGCCAAGCGTCGCGTTGCCAAAGTGGCCTTCGACCTCGAGATTATGGCCCGTGTTGAGTATTTCCAGGCCATCGAGGGCGACGTAGTCGTGCTCAAGCCTTTCACCGGCGGAAGTCAGTGCCTCGCTCGGCACAATATCGATCGGGGACTGGTAGTCGCCAGCACAGTCCGTCCAGGCGCTACAGTTCGCCCACTGGTCCGGACCCAAGCATGCTTCACAATCCTCGCCGTAGGCATCCTTGCCATCTTCGTAACCGTACTCGCATTCTTGTTCCTCATCGTCAACCGTGCCGTCGCTCCCCGTGCACACACCGTCGGTGCACTCGAGATCGACGCCGCACAGATCAGCGCCCTCAACGCAGGCTTCGCCCTCGCTTAAGAATGCCGACGACAGGAGAACCGTGCGGCCGTTCAGCGGCTGCACGGGCCGGTAGTTGGAGGGATTTGGGAAGATGGACTGGAAGTACGCGTACTGCGAGGGCGAGATGGTCGACGTCTGATGCATGACAAACCACTCGACGAGCTCCGAACACGGCGGGGTTGTCAGACTCCCATGGTAGCGATAGAAGTCTCCCGCTAAGATGTCAGAGAAGAAGGACAGATCCACGTTGCCCGAGATGGCGGTGCCTTCGTCACTCTCGACTGTCGGCGCTTCCTCGAACGCAATCGACTGCAGGAACTCGTTGTCGACATCATCCTCGGTCAGCTCGAAAAAAATACCGACGACGACGTAGTCTCCCGCCGCAGACGAGTGGACGATGTGCATTTCGGCGTCGTAGTGCTCGCCGTCAACCGTGTGCTCCGAGAGCAAGTGGAAGTGGAACTGACTTACGGCGAAGGCCGTGTCGCCAAGCGTCGCGTTGCCAAAGTGGCCTTCGACCTCGAGATTATGGCCCGTGTTGAGTATTTCCAGGCCATCGAGGGCGACGTAGTCGTGCTCAAGCCTTTCACCGGCGGAAGTCAGTGCCTCGCTCGGCACAATATCGATCGGGGACTGGTAGTCGCCAGCACAGTCCGTCCAGGCGCTACAGTTCGCCCACTGGTCCGGACCCAAGCATGCTTCACAATCCTCGCCGTAGGCATCCTTGCCATCTTCGTAACCGTACTCGCATTCTTGTTCCTCATCGTCAACCGTGCCGTCGCTCCCCGTGCACACACCGTCGGTGCACTCGAGATCGACGCCGCACAGATCAGCGCCCTCAACGCAGGCTTCGCCCTCGCTTAAGAATGCCGACGACAGGAGAACCGTGCGGCCGTTCAGCGGCTGCACGGGCCGGTAGTTGGAGGGATTTGGGAAGATGGACTGGAAGTACGCGTACTGCGAGGGCGAGATGGTCGACGTCTGATGCATGACAAACCACTCGACGAGCTCCGAACACGGCGGGGTTGTCAGACTCCCATGGTAGCGATAGAAGTCTCCCGCTAAGATGTCAGAGAAGAAGGACAGATCCACGTTGCCCGAGATGGCGGTGCCTTCGTCACTCTCGACTGTCGGCGCTTCCTCGAACGCAATCGACTGCAGGAACTCGTTGTCGACATCATCCTCGGTCAGCTCGAAAAAAATACCGACGACGACGTAGTCTCCCGCCGCAGACGAGTGGACGATGTGCATTTCGGCGTCGTAGTGCTCGCCGTCAACCGTGTGCTCCGAGAGCAAGTGGAAGTGGAACTGACTTACGGCGAAGGCCGTGTCGCCAAGCGTCGCGTTGCCAAAGTGGCCTTCGACCTCGAGATTATGGCCCGTGTTGAGTATTTCCAGGCCATCGAGGGCGACGTAGTCGTGCTCAAGCCTTTCACCGGCGGAAGTCAGTGCCTCGCTCGGCACAATATCGATCGGGGATTGGTAGTCGCCAGCACAGTCCGTCCAGGCGCTACAGTTCGCCCACTGGTTCGGACCCAAGCATGCTTCACAATCCTCGCCGTAGGCATCCTTGCCATCTTCGTAACCATACTCACAGTGCACACCCTCATCGAGCGCGCGGTGTGCTGACGCCAATGCCAAGGCGAAGCCGATGATCGAACGCATCGTGCTGCAACACTAAATGGGTGGTCGAGATCGAAAGGTTCTTCTTCGAAAAGGTCCGTGAGGATGTGCGGAATGAAACCAAATTTGATGTTCCTGTAGCTCACCTTCTGAAGTTCTCGTAATACTATTTTTTTGTGACGTGGTGTATCCGTTAACGGACACCAGTTCGGGTTGAATAATAATAATAATTCTAATAATTCTTATTCTGCGCGTGTTTGAAGTACCAACATTACCTAGAGGGTATGGGTAGAATCAACATAGTCTGCATTGTCTCTAGCCCTGTTGAGAGAGACGTTCTCCCTTGCTTCCCCAAGCTTGAGAGACTGGACCGGGACGGAAGGTGTTCAAGGTTGGTATTAGCGCCGCAGAGGCCACCAAACATGTGCTCAAGACCCTTCGTGACCCCTTGAGGCACAGAGACCGTCGATACGACTGGTGGCAGTTTTGCTTTCCGCCTTGGTTTCAGCCCATCATCCAAGAGAGAACGAGGTATGCCCTGCGCGCCGAGGCGATGGGCCCAGCGAGCATCGATATGCGGGGACTCACTGCGGGAACTCGCGAGGTTATCGACCCTACATTAGCGCGATGCACATGTTGGTCGGCTTTATGCACGCTTCAGAACAACCAACCTGACTTGGCATCGATCAAGCGCTCCGAGCCTCGCGGAGAGCGTCTGCGTCTGCGGACAACTGTCGGAAATATCGTTCTCACCGCAGTCGCCCACCTTATCGACCGTCTTATGCCGCAACGTGAACACCGATGAACAACGAAAGTGGTCATTGCGCACCCCTGAATATTATAGTAACATCGACCAGCCTTCCCCTAATATTCGACTCGCAGCAACGAGGCAGCAGCGAGGCAGGTCACGCCGTAGGTATATGTCGATAGATCGACGATGTGGAGGCCCTCGGGGACTGCCACGAGTGCGCGTAAATACGGGCTAGCGGGTAGAGTCCGCGTCGGGCACGGCATGTGCGTAGCAATCCGCTTTGTCCCGGACAAGTTACAGGAGACACTTTACCCAGTAAATTTGTACAACTTTCAAGGCAAAAAGTTTCCATCAAAGACAGTATCTTAACTACTAATCGACAGATGTTTGTTTGTCTGTTTGTCTGTCTGTCTGTTTGTCCCTCGATTTAGGGTAAGGATCAGGTAGGCGCGAGAGTAAGGATCAGGTAGGCGCGAGAGCCAGACAGTGATCCTCCAAGCCGTCTACGGCGACCTCGCAGACTATTTCCACGACCCGCGGCGGCTCTTTCAGCGCGCCATTCTCACGCCCCCTTAACTACTAATCGACAGATGTTTGTTTGTCTGTTTGTCTGTCTGTCTTTAAATGTTGACTGCTAAGAGGGGGGTGTGTGTGGGGAGCATGAAGGATGTGGGTGGGTTTGTGGGGTAGTCTGTCTGTTTGTCCCTCGATTTAGGGTAAGGATCAGGTAGGCCCGAGAGTAAGGATCAGGTAGGCGCGAGAGCCAGACAGTGATCCTCCAAGCCGTCTACGGCGACCTCGCAGACTATTTCCACGACCCGCGGCGGCTCTTTCAGCGCGCCATTCTCACGCCCCGTCGAAACGATGTTGTCGATGCTGACAACGCGCGCATGACCGCGGCCTTTTTTTCCCGGAGACGAGGCGTCGGAGTTCTTTTCGGCCGACTAGGTTGGGACGGAAGACGACGCCTCGCTCTTTACAGTCGAGTTTTCGACTCCCTGACAACCAACGGCATGATGACTTTGATCGCGAGCTTAAAGTCTTCGCAACCTCGACCCGTCGCACGGCCACTGCATCGGTACCAGATACATGATCGATCGTGTCGTTGTCACCGAGGCTCCTCCAACCTGTATCCCGTAAGGCCCGCCGACGCCAAACGATCACCAAGAGCCAGGGCCAGACGCCCCGCGAGGTCGGCGTCCTCTTGGCGAAGCCCGTCTTCTGCCACGTCCAGCTCTACGTGGCTCTCTGTCGATCGGCAACCCCGAGGATATCCTCTTCTGAGTCGACGACTCCACCCTACCCCACACGTGCTGCGCAATACCAATAAGCCCCCTCCCGGCGTCTACACGCGCACTGTAGGTGAACTTACTGGGACCAGGTGAACTTACTGGGGTTTGAGATTGGGACTAGGTGAATATAGTGACCAGGTGAACTTACTGGGACCAGGTGAGCTTACTGGGGGTTTTAGAGTAAACTCAAAGGTTAGCGGCGTGTGCGGATCGAAGCAGCTTAGATTGGCGGAGGCGACAGCGACGAGCTCGAAGGAGAGTGGGGTGAGTGGGTGTGAGCACGAGTGGGCTTACGCCGAACTTACTGGGGTTAGAGATTGGGACTAGGTGAGCTTACTGGGACCAGGTGAACTTACTGGGGTTAGAGATTGGGACTAGGTGAACTTACTGGCCTGCACTTGTTAGTTAGTTAAGTTACGGTGAACGAAGCTCGTGAGAAGGCTCTTCGTAAACAACGTC
>JAQMWT010000142.1:65000-87218 GCA_029834535.1 Chrysophaeum taylorii
CGGCGCGGAGGGCGGCGCACGCGGCGACAGCGGCGGCGGGTTGGTCGAGGGCTCCGGCGCGCGCGGCGAGCGCGTCGACGTCGTGGCGCAATGTTTGGAGGTTTCGGATCTCGGCCGCGAGCGAGGCGACGCGCGCGACAGCGGCGGCGAGGCGGCGGTCGATAGGCGACGACGGATCGCGGGAACGCGCGACGACGCGGGGGTCGTCCAATTCGTCGAAGGCCTCCTCGCGGACCCAGACGCGGTGGAGGTTGGCCTTTAGAATGTTGCAGAAGCCGCGGTCGACGAGGAGGCGCTCCGTTTCGGCGTAGTCGCCGGGCGGGTCTCTCTCGTAGTAGAGGACGCAGACGGCGTCGAGGACTTGGGGAAAGTCAGAAAGGGCAGGAATGAGCCCGCCCTCGCAGTCGGCGATCAGGACGGTCGGAGGGCCTCCGAGGCGTTCGATCACGTCGGCGAGCGGGTAGCCCGGCACCGTGGCGCTCGGCTCGCCCCGCGTCGCGTTCTCGGCGGTCGCGACGGTGCGCCACATCCACGCGCGCGGGTGCTCGGGACAGACTTCGCCCGCTCGGAGCTCGACCTCTGGTTGTTTCGAGAGGACCCCGCAAAAGATATCGAAGCGCGACCGGTATCGAGCGCGGTTGGCCGAGAGCGGGCCTTTGGCCATCCTCTCGTTCGGCTCGAATACGACGTGGGAAGCCGAGCTCTCGATCCCCTCGATCATCTGCTGCACCATCGTGCTCACCGCTCCGATGCCGCCGCCGAGTTCCAGCACGCGCAGCCCTCGCTTCTGCCGCGGGACGATCTCGTTGAAGATCCACGCCACCACAAACTGCTCGAACGCCTCGTGCCTCTCGTTCTGGATCACGACGCCGTCGGCATTTTCCAAATCGAACGACGGCATGATGTCGTTCTTCTTCTTGAACGCGCGCGACGACGAAGACCCCGCTTTCACCAGGTCGGGGTGCAGCTGCTTGAGCGCGGTGAACTTCAGGAGCTCTCGCGGTCGTTCGCCTCGGGTCGTCGTCTCGGGCGCCGCCGCCTCCGCGCGGCTCTTTCGTCGAGAGTTCGGCGGCTTCTTCACACCAAGAACGGTCTCCGAGGAGGAGGAGGAGGAGGAGGAGGAGGACTTGGCTGTCTTCATCTTCTTTTCCTCGCGGCGCTCCGACGGCGGCGGCGGCGACGGAGCACTGGCCGCGCGCTTCGTCGAAGGCTTACGATCGTCGGCGTCGTCCAGCAAATCCCGGAGGCGTCGGAGGTGCAAGATCGCGTCGGGCGAATTTTGCGTCGACTTGAAAAAGCCAAAATGACACTTTATGGGGTGGAAGCTGGACTTGACGGCACTGGAAACCCAACACGGCGACGCGGGGCACAGAGTGCACGCGACGCTCCCGTCGCGAAGCGCGACGAACTGCCGCCACGTCGTCCCGTCCTTCGCCTTGAACGAGTTCTTTACTACCATCTCCGAGTCGAGCTTAGTCGACAACGCGTCGAGCCGCGCTTGGAGCAACGACACCTCGTCACAACCCGTTGCTCGTGCGATTTCCAATTCGTCCGCCGTCAGCTCCGTCGGGTGCACCTGCGTGTTCCGGGCATCGACAGCGGTCCCGTCGCTGCACTTGAGGATGCACCAGACGTGACCGTTATCCTTGATCGTGATCTCCCCGCAGACCCCCTTCACCTCGGGTCTCGCTTTGAGCGCGAGGGACATGCCCTCTTCGAGCTCCATAGTACGAATGGACCGAAAAAAAAAGCAGGCCGTTGTCAGAGAGTGTAACGGCTCTATTCTGCGACCGTTCCACGATGGCGCATGTAAAGTACAGCGTGCGCACGTAACGGACTGGACTGAGCGCACACACGCCGCCGCTTTTGTTGGAATAAATGGAGACGCCGGAGGTGGAGATGCAGGTCCACGAGACGCGCGCTGCACGCGCTCGGATGTCCGACGCGCGCTCGGCGTCGCTCGTCTCGGCCCACTTGTCCCTCTGCGGCCAACTTCGGCGGCTCAAGCCCTGGACGCGATATAGTCTGATGGCGTTCGTATGCGTCATCGCGCTCATGGCCAGCTGGCACTGGCAGCTACTGTTAGCGACCCTTTTCCTGCTCGCGCCCACGCTCGGCCAGTTGCTGCGATGGTGGCGGCGCCACCCGGATTACTGCCCTCTCGACCACGTGCGTCGTCCTCCTTGGTCAGCCTAAGAAAGCCGCCGCCCGCCCGCAGGTCCTTTCGAGCTACGCGCACGGCATTTTCGTGCTGGGCGTGGTGTCGATGGGCACCGCGAGCGCGGTTGGGCTGGCGGCGGTGGTCGCCGTCTCGCCCTTGCTCCGACTGTTCTGGTCGCACCGCGCGACGTGGCGCCTCGGATGGATCCTGTGCGCGATCATCTTCTTTACCGTCTTCTGCTTCGTCGAGGAGCTGTGGCTCCTCTCGACGCTGCGCCGGTTCAAACGACGGCGCCAGCACCGCGTCGGCGGCGAAGGGTCGGCGCGCGCGCAGCGCGCCTACGTCCTCTACGCGTCGGCGTCGGCCGTCGGCTACGCGACCGCGCAATGCATTGTGCTCACCGTCATCGTGACGGCTATCATGGAGGGCCACACGGTCTTCGAGGTTTCCGACGAGCGAGACAACGACGAAGCGATCACGGCCCACGAGACCCTCGCCCTCGCCGGCCTCGTCCTCTTCTTCGCTTGGTTTTGGCTCCCGCTGCGCCTCGCCGCGAGCCACATCAACGTAAGAATACGTGGGTTGATATTCAGCGGGCTCAAGCTGCTTGCAGGTCCTCGAGCTCGCACGCCATCCCGAACTCGCCGAGGACTCGAGCGCGTAAGTACGGTCGCGTCAGCCAGCCTCCGACGCGCGTCAGGTGCCTGCCGCTCCCTCGAGACTTCCGGCATCTACAGCCGGTCGATCGGATAGACTTCTACTTGAAGCCGCGCTTCACTCACCACATCGACATCATCAAGTGGTCCTGGGGACTGCGAACGGTCCACGTCTCGCAATTCGCCGCGTGGGGCGTCGTGAGTGTTGTCGCGTCGAATGCCGTGACCCGCCGAATGCCGTAGATTCTCGCAATTCCTGCGAAGACCATGGGTGTCGTGTCGTGGCTCGTAATGACCTTCATCTTCTGGTGCGTCATCCTTGCTGTCGCGACGTGGCGCGCGCGCGCTCTCGAGAAAAACCTCGAGCCGTCTGCTGGCACCGCGCTCGCCTCGTCCGCCAACCTGACCGCGCTCTATGGCTTTTCCCTCCTCGACGACACAGACGCCGACACCTCCGACGATTTCGAAGAACTTGACGAGGACGAGGAACCCACCACGAGCGAGATCAACGGGAGACGTGAGCCTGCCTCGCCCCCCGAAGAACCTTACTCCATTGGTGCCCTCATATAATAGTGATCGTGCATGCGTGCGCAGCCTCTTGCGGTCGAACGGGGCGAACAGCGCGATTCATCTGCCGGAACAGCGTGTTGTGGCCGCAAGAGGGAGGGCGGTCTCTCTCATTAATCTCTCTCTGGGGGGATTGGATCGCCCCGGTTGGGTTTGGCTTGGTTGGGTTTGGCTTGGCTTGGCTTGGCTTGGCTTCGCTTGGCTCGTCCGTCCGGGAATGCTGTCCTCCTCTCAAGAGGAGGCCGGCGGCAGCAAGAGCGAGTCGGGGACATTCGGATGCACAGAAAAAACCGCGATGGCGATGCGGCCAGCGATGACTGGCAACCAAAGCGCGTACTTATTAACGCCGCGACGACGCAGGAGAAGCAAGAGCGCGGCGATCGGCAAGAGAAGAAAAAAGTCCGGCCGAGCCATTGCAATAGCGTCCCTGAGACCAACGAAAAAAGGGAGCACGAGCGAGGCGGTGTATATGTAGTGGTAGCCGCGCGTGGTGAGGATGGACTTTCGGACGAGGGTCATGAGGAAAGAAGCCAACTGGATTGGAAGCGCGATGACGAAGGGCCAGCACGGATTGGCGGGCGCGAGGCAACCTGCGTCGTCGCGGTAGTCAGGTAACGAGAAACTAAAACAACGCACCGAGCGTGGCACAAAATTGGCAGTATGCATAGAACTTCTTGAATGATTGCTGCGTTCTGTCCGAGGCGCCGTGCCAGTAGGGCATCGTCGCCGTCGTGCTTTCGGTGGAGTTTTGGCGGAGGTGGGCGGTGGCGACGTCGGCGCCGTAGAGGCTGGCGAGAGCAACAGCCGAACACCCGACGACGCACAAGCGATGCAGGGCTGGAGGGCCGTCGACAGCGACGGCGGCGAGGACGCAGCACAAAAATGATCGAAGCGCGAAGCACGTGTTGTGCACTCTGAATTCCGACCAGATCATGGGACGCTTGGCCATCCGCTCCCGCGGAACGTGGAACTTGAATGAGCTCAAGGACAACGCCGCGTGCGCGAGGAGCGCGGCGATCCCAAAGGCGCCGATGGCGCCAAAGCCCGCCGTCACGTCGCCGGATGCGAGCGCGAGCGCGTACCGCCACGCGTAGTGGCCCAGACAGAAGAGGCCGAGGACTTTATGCGTCTGACTCTTATCCTCCGGGGTGAAGAGCTTTTCAGCCACCGAAGCCCCGCGGTCCGCGAGTGCTCCAAATGACGACGACGACGACGACGACGACGACGACAACGAGAGTCGTTGCACGAGATCGTGCGCGTGCTTGGAATGCCTCGCCGCCTCGAATGCCTTGGTCGCGTTCTTGCCGTGGAACCGTCGCAGGACTTCCGCGCCGCCGGGGTGCTCGCGTGCATACTCCGTCACGTTGACGCGCTTGTCGCCGATAACGACGATGATATCCGACGACTTCTTCACCACGCTTTCAGCCTCGACCATTGCCGACATTCGCCGCGCGTAGCATCGTCGCGAATGGAGGACGACGGGTCGGAGGCCCGCAGCGCCAACCACGAGCAGCGCGAGCCACCGCATGACAGCTCACACCCAACGCAGCAGATGGTGGATTTTCATTCGATCAACTTCTCTTCAACGCCTACACTAGTAAGTCTCAATCACGTAACGCCCTCTGTTTGCATTCACCCTCTATAAACACCCACTATAAATCCTAACTTCCGCGCAAACACCGACAACAACCTGCTGAACGCCCTGCGTTGAGCACGTTTCTTTTCACCACCGCACACCCCATAATTACAGTCGACTTTCAAATACCGTCTTTTTCTAACGGGCGTTCAGACGAGGGAGGCAAAAGGAGGTCCGACGCAGAGTTGACGCCCGTCGCCCTGCGACGCGGAGACCGCGAATTGACCGACAACAATCTTGTCGTTTACGTATTCTTCTGCGTCCACCGACCATACCCCTCCCCCAGTGCGACTGTTCCAGCTCGCTAAAGCTACGCGCATTGGTTTCCGTTTTGCTCGGGACTTTCAGGCTCGTCCATTCGCCTGTGTGCAGGAAACCACCCAGCCGCGCTTAGAAGCAGGCAAGAAATGCGCAGTTGCAGGGTGCTTCGTGGGACTGCCATCGCAGAGCACAAGTGTTCACGCTGCCGACAGTTTATTCACCTACAGTGCGCCGCGCGCGCTCAGGAAGTTGATGAAGGCGACCAGCAAGCCAACTGCCGGGAATCCAAGTGCAAGGTAATGCGCAAGCCACCGCGCGAGGTCGAGCACCGCCGTCGTAATAGTTCTTCAGAACCATGCTGCGCCAGCCCGTGTCCCGCGGAGGGCAAAGCGCTTTTCACGGTGTTATTTCCACTCAGACAAGGTGCGACGTGCTATTCTCGCGCATGCGACCCTCTTTCTTGCGCATGTGACAATTCTCAAAACCTTGCATGTCTCCCATCGTCTGCCTGAATGCACTTGTATGCCCCCATGCACTGGCACTCGTAATTCTCAAAGCTTGCCTCCGGGGAGGCCTCAATTGGCCATTCAGCCGAAGTAGGGCCTTCACCTGGAAGTTCATCGGCAAAAAGCGCCGGGTGACCAGCAGTGCCCCCGCAGCGCTGCCCCAGCGCTGACTTAGAGTATTGGGAAGGTGGGGTAGATACCCGCTTTTCTGGTTCTGGCGAATGGACCGAGCAGAGTCCCGGCGAGGGACGCGGGGCACCAAGGCAGGCCGAGGCTCCGCGTCTGTTATCACGGCTCGGCGCAATTGCCCAAAGAGCAGTCGAGTATCTTCACGTGCCACAAAATGAAGTACACATTTGCTGGCACGAGCAACTCACCAGTTAAAGCGGCCGTTCGCGACATCCACTGCGCTGGTAACACAGATGCGCACCGCCCCGTGGCCCGACGGCGGGATCAAAATACAAGAAATATTTGAAAGAATCCTCAAGCCCCCGCACGCACACCCCCTCGGCCTTTAAAAACCAGTGATGTGACATTGACCCTGGTCAACCTTCTTGGTCTCATCACAGGTTCCGCCTTCGGCAAACAGGGTCACATTACTGGTTTTGAGATGTAGTGATGTGACCGCTTTTTCGTGTCGCGCCGGAGCTCCGTCCTGGAACGAGCGGTATGACTCGAGAGGACGAGTGATGATGTGTTCTATCCATTGTTAGGACAAGTGATGCGGGTATGGAGACAGTGATGTGATTTGACCTTCTAACCGGGATACCTTCGCATTTCCGGCATCTCTCACGTCTCCACAAAATCCGAAGCCGCGGCGCACCTGTCCACTTGGAACCAGTGATGGGTCTTGAAGAACCAGTGATGTGAAATTTACCCAGTCATTCATCCTTCTCTCTCGATCGGGTTATTTTTGTTTGTTTTTCATCAGGATAATTAATAATAGTGAGGATAATTAGCGGCAAAAAAACGATGAGATTGCGGCTAGCGCGCCTCGTCGCGCTGTGGCTCGGTGGCTCGCAAGGAGAGGGTCGGTTCACGACGTTGAAACGAACGGCCAAGTCGGCGGGAGATCCGGCCGCGCGGCGGTTAGGGAGTTGGGTGTTCGGGGCGAGGGCTTTTGTCGCCACGTGTGACAAGGACGTCGTCTTCGTAACGTACCGCCTCTCGAACTGGCAGGCCAGCGCGCGCGGGTGCGGAGCCGTACTGTACGTCGACACGCGGCACGGCGCCTCGGACGAGCGCGACGCTCTCCGACACATGGAGAACCTTCCACAGACGATCGGGTAAAAATCTCGGGAGAGTCCGCGGCTGTAACGCGGCGACACGCAGGCTCCTCTACGTCGGGAACTGGCGGGGAAAGGAGGAGGCGCTGCCGCCGCTCGACGCGCGCATCGTCGCCCAGGTCCGCGCGAACGTCGCTCCGAGGCCCGTCGTACGACTGTATTGGCCAGAGGCCTTCACGAGCCAGGAGGAGGATGAGGAGGAGGAGTCCAAGTGGTGGGTAGGCGGCGGAGAGCTCCTCGAGGAGAATCGGGAGACGCTCGGCGTGTACGTCGCGTCGCCGCGAGTCTGCGCTCGCGCCGAGGCGCTGCGGACGCTGTGCGAGGCGGTCGGCAGGTGCGGAGCGCTGTCGACGCACTGCGCGCGGTCGTTGGGCCCGACGGCGGCGAAGCGGGTATTAGCCAAACACAGCAAAAGAAACCTTCACGGGCTCTCTGATCGCGTGCGGATGTTTCGCAATTATAGGTTCGTCGCGAGCGTGCAACCGGACGCGACGAAAGGATTCGTCGGAGACTCGCTGCGAGCGGCGTACGAAGCGGGCGCGATCCCAATCCTGTTGAAGGACGTGGAGTCCCCGTGGACGCTGGCGCTCTTCAACGCGTCGTCGATGGTCGTCGTTTCGCAGAGTGACTCGTCGATCGCCGATCGTGTCGCCGACGTCGCGAGAAACCCCGAAGAGCTTCGCGCGGCGCGCGAAGCCAAAAAGCTCACGCCGCTCGGGGAACGCTTCGTGCTGCGCGCTGGATCGCCCAACCTCGACCGCATCCGCGACGCCGTGCGCCTCGTTTTCCTCGCGAATGCCACGGTCTTCGTCGCAGGCGACGAGTTCGATCCAGCGGCATCGACGATTTGGAGTCGCCGGGAGGCGGCGTACGGAAGTTGGAACGCTCCAGAGACGGTTGAGATTCGAGTGGTCGCGATCACCTCGCCCAGGCACGCCGCCGAGCGGTCGGCGCACCTCTCCGAGATCTTCGAGCTGTTTGAGAGAGGCTTCCGCGCAAAACCGGAGTTCGTCGACGCCGTGTTCTTCCATAGCAAGCCCAGGAAGCGCGACTGCGGCTGGCTCGAGCAAATGCCGATCGGAACGGCCGGCGTCCTGGCCGCTCACCGCGAAGCCTGGAAACATTACCTGAACTGCAGCACGGGGCCTTGCGACGACAACGACTACGACGACACAAACGCGTCGCTCGCGTGCTACTTGAAGCGCGACGCGGCGACGCGCTGCTCGCGAACGTTTGCTCGCGAGAACTCGACGCGAAGAGAATGGGCGGTTGTCTTCGAAGACGACGCCATGATGCCGCTGGCGGCCTCCAACCACGCCGACCTCATGATCCTCGAGATCGCGCGCCAGCTCGCCATGGCGAGAGACGAAGGCGCCGATCTCCTCTACTTGGGCTCCTGCGGCGCCGGCGACGTCGACCAACAATACCGCGAGAAAAACTGGCTCTGCACGCATTCTTATGCCGTCACGCCCTACGGCGCGCAACGCCTTCTCGAGTACGTCAAATTTGACTGCGATCCCAGTGTTTCGCACGAACATCGCCCCCCCCTCGACTGGCAGATGCGCGACGTCTGCAGGCCGTGGAGACGCGCTGCTTATTTGCCGGACAACGCGCGGATGGCATGCGGTGGCGTCCACAGCATCAATCCGCTATTCTATCACAAGCCGCCGGACAATATCACGAATAAGACGAAGACTCATGGTCTCTTTTTCCAATACGCGAGCCAGAGCCTTCGGGCAGAGGCAAACAACATTCGTATCCCGACGGCGCCTGCACCTGGCGCGCATCACCACGTCAGCCACTTGGGCGCGTCATTCTCCTCCCTCCGGGAGTAGGACCGTGAGTCCTGCTTGTACATAAATAACGGGACTCTCGGGTACTCTCGTCGTCGAGAAGGGGGGGATGTGATTTTTTATTCATAGGCCTTTTCCCTTTCCCCCCCGCTGCACCTAGCAAACAGCCAAGAAGAACATTGTAATATCTACGACGATGATGAAGAGCCCGCTTCATCCGCCGCTTGGACGACGACTATGCCGCCAGGAAGCGCGGCGTCCAAGGCCGATGGTGGTCGGAGGTCGGCTACCACTGTAGGATATGAGGCACCCGGTCCTCGGAGGTCACCCGAACACTTATTACCACAAGGCCACACTTTCTCAACCGCGTGCCCCAGCTCCCTACCAGCGACGACAAGCAAAGTGGACACGGGCTTGACAACGGCGGGGCTCAAGAACTGCGGGCCGATCAACGCGGCGGCAAACGCGTGCGCGTGCAACGCCAATATCAAGGCACCATAGACTCTTGATTCTTCGTCGACCAAAAGCCGCGTCGCTGTCTTCGACGGCACAACGCACGCGTGCTCGTGAACCACCGTCGTCACCAGCCACGACCGGGGCGCGAGGGCGCACAGCGCAGCGGCGAGAGCATCGGAAACGCGAAACCGCCTCGACGTCGCCCGCGTTGCTACGGCTGCGACGCACACGTGTACCGCGAGAAGGCCACACGCGACAGCTGCCGCCGCCGCGACGAAAGCACGCAACCGCTCTCGTTTTGCTAACAAATACAACGCAACGACGGACGAGGTTTCGAAGTTGTGTACCCACTCGAGGAGCAACGGATGGACCGTTGAGAAGTCGCGCCGCGCTCGCACGAACCGCAAAACTCTGTGGGCCGCGCGTCCGTAGTAGTCGCAGCACGCCAAGTGCACGAAGTACACCGCATGCGTACCTAGCATGCCAACAGCGATCCCGTCAAGAACTTCTTGGTTCATAGTGGGTGTCGGCTCTAGGTTTGTGGGGTAGGAGGGATGTGCGTGACGGGTTCGCAGTGGGACGGGGTATGGCCGGGGGGCGCAGACGGAAGGTTATCGACGAGTTGGTTGTCAGTCACATCGCGGTCTCCTCGTCGCATGGCGACAAGCTTGATGATCACTCTCCGCCGACCCACGACCCACCTTTCGGCGCCCCTCGTCTACAGGCCCGTGATTCCGGACTGGCTCCTGTCGGTCCGGCCTGGCTCCCATGCTCTGGAGAGGTCTGAAGTTAGTTAGTTAGTTAGCGTGACGGGCGTAGATAGGTAGTCGGGGTCATCGCCGAGCCGCGGGGGTAGTTTACCTCGAATAAGAAGACCATGGCGATAAATCCTCGCTCTCCCCGCCGCACCTGTATTTCTTCCACACCAGGCTCTTATGATGCGAGCCCGCTCCCGAAAATTTGCTGTCTGCATCCGTAATGGCGCCCTTCGGCCTTGACGCCGTCGAGTGCATCGATCACCTTGTGCGCGTAAGGGACTGATCCACTTTCCCACTACACGCCTGAGCTACGCAGCCGCCTCCGTCGAGGCGACATGGTGTACGCTACATGTCCGCCAAAGTAGACCGATTCTTACACTGTGATCTTCGGCCCAAATGCGGTTTGATTATGTCTTGTGCGCGCCACGTCATCAACCCGCAGCAGATTCTGGGGGTCAATAATACTCTCCTTCCGGCGGGTCACAGCGCAGTCTATTGCAATATTATCTGCGAATAAACACCGAGAATGCCATGGGCTGAATCCGAGCTTCCTCTTTGTTTCACACGTCCTTTCAAGCGTTCAATACCGGGGAAGCCTGTGATGTTTGTCGCCTCCACAATTTGCGACGTGAAGAGGAAGAGGAAGAGGAAGAGGAAAAGGAAAAGGGGGGGGGGGGGACTTTCCCCGGTCCGGCCGCCGGCCTCGTCTACTCGCGGATGCCGTCCAAGAAGCAGGCCTTCTCTCACTGCCACGCAATACCTATCTTTCCTCCGCGCCGAGCCTCTATATCGAGGCCATGGGAGTTGATTTATTGTAGGGTAGAAAGTGTTGCGCATAGTTCTCGTATCCTACGGCCTGGACCTGCGCCTCCATCGTTTACGGCGACAAGCGTATTAACACGAACCACGATTTAGCTTATATCCTGGGGTTCTCTTACTCTGGTTTGCTTGTCTTCTTGCCACTATCTATCTTCTCAGCGCAGAGACTGTCTAATAAGTCATATACATGCGAACCGCGCGTTGATGCGCAGGGCGTTTCCGGGTTGATCTTCCTTCCGCGGTTTGTACGGCGTCACCCTGCTACTTATGCTCCCCCGTTGGCGTCATCGACGATGCATGCCTCCGGATTTCGGCCGCAATACTGGTAGTCATGTCCCACACGAGCCTCCTTTCAAAACGCAAGCTGCCTAGCTCCGGCGTGTGTTGGCCCCCTACCCCTAAATCACTTTTTGCGAAGGTTCTTTTACAAAGACGACGACCATGTTGCCTTATGCGCCCCATTTGTTAGTCTACTCTTCGCTCTTCGTTATATGTACGATTACGACGACGGCCATGCATGCACTCTCTTTGTCACTCCACTACTTAGTTATTACGATGGAGCTTGCGCTATGATTAGGGAGAACCGACCAATACGACACTGGTTACCTGGTTACCGTGGTTTCTTTGAGTGGCGGCGTTAGTATCGTTCGCCCTTGTCATACGGGCGGCATAGAGATTCGCTCGTTGCGATGTCGTAGAGTGGCACGAGGGACAACAGGGTGACGTTTATAATGGGTAAATGAAGGAGGGACGCGCGATTCGGAGTACAATATACTGTGCCAAAGAAAGACCCGGAAGGAGCGCGTTCGATGTAGGTCCGTCTCTACTGCTCCGCTCCGTTCGTCACAGCCCTATAAAATCAACGAACGAAAGAAGAAGATTAACTAAGGCCAATCCCCCTTTCCCTACGAAGGCGAGTTCGAGGATGGTTGCGACATCGAGCTGCACTTTTAAGCGCAAATGCATCGGGCTTAACGCAAGAATGAAGTTGAAATGCCCATTCGACGACGGATTTTCTTGAGCAGCGCCGAGTGCATTTTGTACCGCCCCCTCTGCAAATGACATTTGGAGAGATTTGACCATCTCCGGGTACATGGTAGAGACTGCGTGCAGTCTTAGGCGCGTACAGACCATTCCGCTTGTCACATGCTACTACACAAGGTAGGGATTTAAGCCCTAACTCCTTAAGGACATTAGGTCCCATAGAAGCGTTTACACTGACAACGAGGAACGAAGCCTGTGAGGAAGCTATGACACTTACCCCTGCACCACGTATCCAGTATCAGAAAACTCTCCCACGTGTTGATTTTCTTCGTGTTTGGGGCTGTCCAGCTGCAATTCTCACTGGCGACAAATGGCCTACCAAAGCTATAACCGGTATCTTCATTGGGTATCCCTCTGCAGGCCCTGGATATCGCATATTGCTTCAACGCCCCACAGGTCCTGTCATCCACACCTCGATTGATGTTGTTTTTGACGAAAATTTCGCTCTGCGTAAGTCACTGTCCTCTCAACCCCTTCCTCCGTCTCTAGTGGATTCTCGTTTTCCTGACTTATTTTATTAAGACCCTCGTTTATCTTCCGCCGTGGCACCATTGTCTTCTGTTTTTGATGCTCCGGAGCCGGCCTTATCGGGACTGATCACCCCTGAAACAACTCAACCGTCACTGAATACACTGTTACCGGACAATACCAAACTTGCACCATTACGTCGCGCCAGACGGGGCCGACCGCGCAAAGTCGACCAACGCGCGTTACAACAACCAACAAACTTTTATACGGGCCATTCTGTTTCATCCTGTCACAATGTCGATACGGGCCATTCTGTTTCATCCTGTCACAATGTCGATTCTGTTTCCTCTGTCGCTTCTGTTTCCTCCTGTAACTCTTTGTATGTCTCATCTGTTAGCTTTCGTTTGTTAGTTCATTATGTCTTCCTTCCCCTTTGTTTAGCTAACACCCTTGTTGATCCCCATGCACACGTTTATTACTCTGCTTCCGAAGAAATCTCTCAGTATTCAGACATTGACGAAACTACCATTACTTCCACCCATTTACGTGAAGCTTTAGCTCCGACCAATCCTGAGCGTCCTGGCTGGTTACAAGCCATCGCTAAAGAATATAGCTCCCTTGGTCAGCTTGGTTGCTGGGATGTTGTTCGCCTTCCTGCGACTTTTTCTGGCAACATTTGTACCCTCAAGTGGATCCTCCGCAAGAAGTATGACGCTGGCCGCTTCAAATCGTACAAGGCTCGCCTCGTCGTCCGCGGTTACACCCAGATTCACGGCATTGATTATCATGACACCTACTCACCGGTTGCCAACATCGTCACGATCCGTTTCTTTCTAGCCTTTGTCGCTGTTCATGACTGGGATTTGCACAAGTTGGATGTCAGCTCCGCTTTTATCCAAGCTCCCATTGACGAAGACATCTATGTCTGGCCACCCGAAGGCTATGCTCCTCGCCAACCCACCGATGGTTCCAAAATCGTTTACAAGCTCCGTCGCTCTTGGTATGGTTGCAAACAAGCTTGTCGCAATTGGTGGCTTTATTTGGAACGCTTCCTTCTCAATGATTGTGGCTTCGTCCGCGGATCTGGTGACACTTGCCATTACAAGTTCGTGCTCAATTCTACCGTTGTTCTACGTCTCGTTCTGGTCGTTGATGATCTTCTTGTAGCGCACCCTCGTCATTGCATTGGCCATTACCAAGCCTTTTTCCTCCGTTTCCGCGCTTTCACTGACGTCAATGAACTTGATCTCACCTCTTACGTTGGTCTTCGCATTACGCGTGATCGCCCTCGGCGAACCCTCACTCTTGACCAATCCCATGCTATCCGTGAAATCCTTACCGAACATCGCTTCATCAACAGTAAACCCGAACTCACTCCCGCTCCCAAAGGTCTTCATCTTTCTGCGGCTGATTGTCCTGCTCCTGGTTCTCCAGATCACATCTTCATGGCGCGCATCCCTTTTCGCCGTATTGTTGGCTGTGTCCTCTTCATCTCCATCATGACTCGCCCTGATATCACTTGGTCCGTCAATCAGTGTGCGCGTTTTCCCCACAATCCTGGTAAACCCCACTGGCACGCTTTATCCCACACTCTGCGTTATCTCAACGGTTCTCAGGATCTTGCCCTTATTCTTGGTCGCGATTCTACCCTTCGTCTCTGTGGTTATTCCGACTCCAGCTGGGCCGACGACCCTGATGACCGCCACTCTACAACTGGTTTTTGTTTTCTCCTTGCTGGCTCTATGATAGCCTACTGCTCTCGCTCGCAGTACTTACTTGCTCGCTCTTCTTTTGAAGCTGAATTGCTCGCTCTTTACGCTGCTACTGCTGAGCTCTCTTGGCTTCTCAAACTTTTTGATGACTTTGATCTCCCTCGTCACACAGTCCCAATGTATGTCGATAATAGCACCACCGTCACCCAAGTCCGTCTCCAATGTCTCACACGGCGCACCCGCCATATTGATATTCGCTTTTACAGCACCGCCGAATATCATCGCAACCACATCATTGATCTCCAACACAATCCCCGCCTTGACAACCTTCGCGATATCTTCACCCGTCGTACGGAAGCTCCTCCCTTCCTCCGGCTTCGTGCTCGTTACCTCACCTCGTGACTTCGCCCGACATCTCCTGTCTCTTTCTGCCGCAATGCCTTTCCTGACGTCTTCCTTCAAGCTTCTCCTCTGTGAGCGTCTCACATACCCCTTTTTCCTTTTCTTTCTTTTCCAGCACCTGTGTGAGGAAGCTATGACACTTACCCCTGCACCACGTCCCCATTATAGTTCTCTCATCCCCATTTCAGTTCTCACAAAGCCTCTGTTAATTAAACAGAAAACCCCATACCTGACGGTACGCACCTGGAGGCCTGCTCCATGTTGGAAGAAAGCTTCAGACTGTATTCTTCATAGTCATGAAATATATAATTGCGGAAGGGTAAGGGGGGAAAGAGGGAAAGCCGTATTACGGAGAGAAAACCGGAGAGAAAACCATCTTGCGGAGATAGGTGTGAAAGGAGTGAAATGTTCCAGTGTCGTACACATAAAAGTGTAGCTCTCTGGACCCCTCAACGTATGAAAGAATGGCTTATGCATTTCAGACGTTCTTGAGGCGGAACTTGTGCAATGTACATGAGAACAACGAACAATGGAACAAACAACAACTCATGACAGATTAATTATGATGTCGAGCGCGTTGTTATATTGCGCAGAGAAGCGGTATCCACAACATCAGATGTGTGGTCCAATTCATCCTCGCTGTTATCGTCCAGTTCCTTTAACTCTGGAGAGGACGAGTTGTGATCATCGGAGGATAGGTCATTAGCGGCGGTAGTATTATGTGTTGTCATAGCATCACTCAAGGTGACCAAGGGTGCCATAACAGACGAGAGGAAGGACATGGCAGCATCGGGTGTTAAAGCGTGCAGATCGAAAGCAGGAATAACATGCTCCTGTGCATCAGACATAGCTGCATGCAAACTGTGGGCTGCTTCGTCGATTAGAACTCGCTGTGCCTCATTATACGTATCTGGAGGGAACTGTCCAACAGACGAGATAAGCCAGCGCGAAATAATGTGGATAAAGACAGCGAAGGTTGGGATTATATTGTCCTGATGCATCTGAAGACTCGAAAGTATGTTATCCAACAGAGCCACATGCTTAATGTTTTCGGTCACTTGAGTATTTAGCGTGTCGTAAGCTTCTTGCATCTGGGTGAGAGAGTTTAGTGCAACCGATAGCTGTTGATCTCGTGCCATCAATTGCTGTTCGTTGTTAGTGAGACGTAAGGATAAAGACTGAACCTCTTCTTTTAATTGGCGTAAAGATTCAGCCATATTGTCGTTAGCTTTATCTGGCGTGGGTTCAGCGGGTGGATTATCGATAGGCGTGGGTGTTGCATCTTCAGATAAGGTATTATCTAAAAAGGCATCAACTATGGTAGAAGGGTAGCCAACCTGGATTAGCACATTATTGAAGGCAGTTTGCTGATCAAGTGAAAGTTGACGAAAACAATTAAGCATTGGCGGTACCGTCTCGGAAGAAGTCGCGTCAATTTGGTGAGAAACGTCATTAACGAAGCGTTCGATGAGCACATTAAGTAGCTCATCAGGGTTGGTCACTACACACACTTTATCCTCAATGGACTGTAGCAAAGACCAAGCAGCTACAAGGATCTCAAGGTTTATGCTTGAGATACAAGGCAGCTGTAGCAAGAGATGGGCATTAGCGTCAGGGTTGATAATGATTTTAGAAGCATCGACGTTAAGGCTTGCCATGCACTGCATGAGCGCCTCTTTGAGCAGCTTGTTAATAGCAATGGACTTTCCAAGGCGGAGGATGATAGCTCTCATGTGTGCAGCAGGATCATTATAACATGATGCAGAGCATTTAGCAAGCAGTGGTAAGTCACCTGGGAAACCATCCCGTCTCATCGTGAACGTCTGGAAGGTTAATTCGGGGAATGAAAGGTTATGATCCCTATATCCTCAGAACACGACAGGCGGCATCTAGAACTACACGAGAAAGGTTAAGTGTATAGTGCTACATACCTCGGGACGCGCTAGACCATGATGATGAGCGTAGGCACAAACCAGAGGACTATTAGATTGTGTAAAAAGGAAGAAGAAGGGTAAGGAAGAGACCACGTTCTCAACGGACGGATAAGGGTAAGAGGCAGCAGATTTCTCTGCACCCCCTCGACATGTCTTAAGCGCAATGTGCGACTGTAGAGCATCTCTTGAGAAAGATGATGATGAAGGAAAAAAAAAAAGGAAAGGAAGGAGAATACAGTCTTGATGGTCGCAGAGGTCACATAAGAGGCATCAAGAGTATAGCAGGGTGTCTTAGGGCTTGGACTTGGTGGAGCTGAGAGTCGACTTGACGCTTTTGAACAGAGCATTACGAAACACAGGTACGGCAGACAGTGTGTTAAAGCTATCTGAGGTGGTGGACGTTAGTGGTTCGAGAGTATCGGTATCGTCTTCGTCAGCTTCTGCTGTCTGGTGGTGAACGCCAATAGCAGAATGGTGTGGTACCATACGAAACGTGAGTGCAAGTAAAGCATTCAGTAGGGATGGTACTAGTGAGTCAAGTTTTAAGGTGTCCAGTTGGTTTTCCAAAAAGTTGGACTCAGCGAACGGATCCGAGAGGATAGAAGGGTCTTCCGATTCACATGCGAAGGGAATGCTTTGAATACACGAGAGCAAATTATCACGCAGACGATGGAGGTGATCGTCCGGGGAGGGATGGTTGGCGGCATATTGGTCATGAGCTGTTAGCGTTAAGCGAGACAGTAGCTCTGTGATCTTGAACAGTGTTACAATCAACACGTGTGCATTCGCTGTAGGAGGAAAGAGCCGGTTTTCCAGGGAGGTAATTGAAGCAATGGCTGCCTGTAGATCTGTGCGCAGAGATAGATTCTCAGCGCTGAGGGTGTTGACCTTGCGAATATATAGGCGAAGAGTTTCCTGGAGTTGTTCGACTTGTTGACGCAATGCATCGACACATCGGGCGAGGCAGAAGGAGCAGGGTGTGTCGATGGCGAAGACATTACCAGAGTAGATTCTGATGAGGGAAGTGAGTAGTTAAATGACGTTTCGGTCAACATATGCTGTGCAAGTAGGGGGTATTTCGTGTTTAGGAAGTGCAGAAAGTCTTGACGTTCGGCCGGAGTATAGCCTACTATAGGTGGTGCCGAACATTACATCCAAGAGTGATGGCGGCTTTGTATCGTCTGAGGATGATGCGTAGTCGTCAAGGTGTTGTACCCACGATTGGATAACAGTATGAATCACATGGTGGTATTTGGTGGGCTTGAACATAGCCTGAGTTTTACGAGCTTGTGTTCGCTCGAGCGTTACAAGAAAGCTTGTGTTCGCTCGAGCGTTACAAGAAAGTTAAGATGCTCCAGCTGCATCTGAGTAATAAGCCGAAGATCCAGTGCCAATGGTAATTGAGTAGTGGAGTCTGTGGCTGCATCGGTTACTGATAAGACTAAATGAGCAAGTGACGAATGTTGCGTTAGACTGCTGGTCAAGAGAGTATGTAGCTCCTTTGGCAAATGATACGTGCCTATGATGGTTGCGCGTATATGACCAGCTGAGCACCCATCACAGGAGGGTTGGAAGGAAGTAGCATTACGTGCACATACGTTAGGTTGTATGGGCACCTGATCGGTGTTGTGACAAGCGCAACAAATGTTAATGGTGACAGTTGAGATGGGAATGTGACCATTCTTCTTGTGGACATCTGTGTTAAGGTGACTCAGCACTTCAGTGGGATTATATGTGGTAGAGGCAAGAAATGTAGGTTGCCCCAAATCGTTGAGGAATTGCGTACAGTAGGATGACAGAATGAAACGTTCACGTTTGGGGCCTCTGTAGCAGCCAATAGAAGCAATATCAGGAGCAGCTTCCCAAAGTATAGTAATGGGTAAGCGCATGGACATGAACGTGGTCAGTGAGAGTTCCACTCGCATAAAAGAAGAGAGAAATGGGGTGACAGGGACACGGAAGTTCTCAAGGAGAGAGATTCCTCGCTTGTAAGCAGCATAGTCAATACTGAGGCCGTCCTGGAACGTCGTCAGCGACGGAGGTGAGATATGCACGGCTAGTGTCGGTGCAAACGCAGCAGGCAGTGTGGTTGCAGTTGTAGCAGTCATGGTTCGTTGCTTTTTGCGACAACCTGGGGGGAGGTTCGGCCGTGGAGAGCGAGAAAGGACTGTCCTTCAAACGACTAGTGAGATGCCGCGGCCACGGGAGTGTCAAGAAAAGACATGAACAACACTCGCCCGCGTACAAAAAAATGTAAAAGAAGGTAAGGCCAGGGCTAGTTTAGCGACGTTGCGGTCACTAGAGTTAGGCATCTTCAATCCTGTAAAGGCTTGTCGTCAGAAGCATGATGCATACCGAGTAGAGAACGAAAAGTGGAGAACTCAGCAGCAAGTGGCTTTGTAAAACCATCCGCCACGTTCAGCTTGCCGGGAACATGATGGACTCGTATTTTCTGTAGCGATGTACTCACGGATTTTAAACCATCTGGTCGACAGTGCCTTGGATCGAGAGGACCCATCTGGGTTATTAGAGGTGTGAACAGCGGCAGCATTGTCAGACAAGAGAGGTAGGCTTCTGATGAAGCGCATATCTTCAGCAATTGGGTTGTCATTGTCATCGAAGTCGACATGATCAGCGGTGTTCTCACCATTAGCATTGTTGACGTAGAAGGTGGGGTTGACGACAAAGGAGAGTTCCAACTGCAGCTTGCGTAGCCAAACAGCTTCATCAGCACAAATACTGAGGGCAATCAACTCAGCTTCGTGAGTTGAGCAGGAGACAATCGGTTGAAGTTTGCTTTTCCAACCAATAAGGCAGTTGAAAAGATAGAAGACAAGCCCGGTGGTAGATTTCCTATCTTCCTGTGATAAGGAAGGGGCATTGTCAGCATCAACCATGGCAACTAAGGGGTCAAACTGTCCAGTAGATACATCCTGCGGTTAGTAGTCGACCACAGTGGATAGATCAATTCGATTAGCGGAGACAGTGCGAAGGTGAGCTTCAATGGCATTACCTTTAGGGTGAAACCAGAGGCGAAGTGAGCGGTTTTCCGGCTTCTTGAGGTAGCGAAGCAAATGCTATAGCATTTGGACGTGAACATCGTGGGTGCATGCATACCACGCGAACATCTGCCCAAGGCTTGAGAAGTCAGGTCTGCAGGCAACTTATGAACACCAGCTTGCCAAGGAGGGTGGCAAAGTGCGAATTGATGTACAACTCTGTTCAGAGCTGGGAGTGCCATCTTTATGAAGGACGATGACATAGGATATTTAAGCGGGGTCAGTTGCTGCAAGACTGGGTGATCAGCGAGGGGTTCATCCAGCTTGCTTGCACATCCAGAGAAATGGAGCCGTCAGATGTGCGACACACACGCATGCCTAGGAGGGTGGACAGGTTCAAACTGCTCTACAGCATACCGATTGTGTCCTGTAATTCAGTACGAAGAGGGTCGTCATTGGACACAATAACAATGTCGTCTACAGACAGACTGGCACGAACTTAGCGTGCGGATACTCGAGCATATAGGCAAGAGTCCGAATGCAGGCGTTTGTAACAAGGCTACGGAAGAAGCCGTCTATCTTTGTTCCAAAGGGATGGTGATTGCCAAGTCCATAAGTGACTTCAGCAGTTTCGGTAGACGTCGGCCCTTGTACTTAGCGTCATCGGGTCGATAAGCTTGATGCCGTCTGGTAACTGAACATAGACATTGGCATCGATGTCAGACTGAACGAGGCGTTCGGACGTGCGCATGGTAGACAGGCAATTGCGTATGCTGCAATAGCTATAGTACCGGATTGCGGTCATGGTGGCCATGGGGCTGAAGGTACCAAAAATCGGCGCAAGAGATGCTAGGAAGCCACGTAGTACGAGGCGAGCCTTGTGCTAACGTATTGCCTGCAGAGTCTGTTTAATCTTCAGCACCATCTTGCTGTCAATAGGACGAGAGACACCGTCGGGTAAGGAAAGTTTGAAGCAGCCAAAGCGGATAATGTCGTGGAGTTCCTGGCGATGGCCTTGAGGTAGGCGTGCCTGTTTTCAGGCGACAAACCGTGGAGGCACTTAAGTTTATATTCGTCAAAGGAAACGTCCGCTTCTTGGACCTTATATTCGTCAGGACCAACAGTGGCTGAATTATAGTTTAGCGACGTTGCGGTCGAGGCAGTGTGCGCAACTTCGGGATAAGCGGAAACAGCGTCAGTAGGGTAGTAGGGGCAGATTCAGTTGGATATGGATAGTAGGGTCGGTACGTAAGACCTGGGTGATAAACTGTAGAGACCAGAAGGTATTCCTCCAAGTCAGCCAGAGATGCAGAAGTAGCGCCAAACTCGGATGAGGTGATCAATAAAGCTGGTCGGCGCCAGGTACGTAAGTGCATATTGTAAGGAAGAAGTGCCGAAGGCAGCAGCGTGTTCAGTGAACGCAGATAAAAGGGGCTGAGGAATAGGGCACGCAGGTGAACCATCAGTAGTTAACAGGTTGCAGCTGGGATGCTGGATGCGCACTTGGCGTGGGCGAAGTAACCATCGACGTGCGGGTAGCGGGCAAGTAAGTCAGTGCGCAACGGGATAAGAAGACGTGTTCCCCCTCTGAGCAGATAGCAGACCAGAGGATACCACCACGGAGATGAAGGGCGGAGAGGGCGGGAGACTTGAACGTAAGAAAGTGGTGGCGAAGATCCCAGCGGAAATCGGCGAGCTTGCCACCACAGGCTTTGTAAGCACCAATAGTAGACGCGTAACCGGGCTCGGATAGTTTTCATAGTAGTGGCCTTGCGAGTGTTAGGCTGTTTGGAACCTGGGACAAGAATGAGGTCATCTTGTGCAAAAAGGTCTTGTAAGAAGGAAGCAAGGGCGGCGGTGACATAGAGCCAGATTCGTCGGCGATAGCGTCAGAAGAGGAGAAGAGGCCGGAGTAGGGGACGAAGAAGGAGGAGCTGAAGGAGGTGGGGAGTGCCCCCTCTGAGGATGAGGGTCCGTCCCCCTCTGAATGACATGGTCTTGGATAGTGGTGTGGGTGTGAGCGAGAAAGGCGCGGAAGGAGCGTTGTGGAGGAGCTAGTTCAGGATCAGGAGTAGGATGCTGCAACATGTAGAAGGAGCTTGGACGAAACACAGATTTGTCCGTTTTCAGGGTTGAGGACGACGTCAGCGAGATGGTCGACGCGTGGGGAGACGAGCGGGTTTTGCGTTGGCGCAACAGAGATACAGATATTTGCGGCGGCACGGTTCCCCGTGGTGTTCATGGGGCTCCAATAGGGGGTAACATTCAGCGCCAAAAATCTTGAGCATATCGTGTTGGGGAGTGCTGAGTTGGTTGTAGAGTAGCTGTTGCGGACTCAGAATAGCATGATGAATGCGCTCGAGCGTGGCGTTCGGGAGAAGGTTGAGCTTTGAACGGTGTGTATCACCGCCCATGGGAACATGATAGCTTTCCACGATCTTGGCGCCACGATAGTGAGCATTAAGGAGAGAACGAAGGCGAGTTGAGGAGGCGGAGGCGATGAAACCGATGGCAGACTCAACTTCAAAGTTAAAGTGGTGCATGTACGGCGGGAAGGCAATGAGTTGAATGCCCTTATCGACGCGATACGGAGGTAATGTGCTGGCTAAAGTAAGGCTTGAAGTGCATCGGAGTAGAGGTGCGCATGTGCACGTTGAGTTGTGTACGACAGAGTCATACACAAAATCCAGAGCTTGAGTGAACTCCGTGGCGTTGGTGGTGCGTGTAAAGTACACCAAGAGAAATTTCGAAATGAGTTCC